>VZRZ01003574.1:0-34561 GCA_013398175.1 Climacteris rufus | reverse complement strand
TCTGCCCCCGGGCCCGCCGCGCTCGGGGCGCGTGTGGGGTCGCGCCGGGAGTCCGCGAGGAGCCCCCCGCAAACGCCGCCGGCGCTCGGCGGCTCCGGGTCCCCAGAGGGGCAGGGCCCCGCCAAAACACGGGCGAGACACAAAACGAGGGCCGTGCCCAGCCTGGAGCGAGGCGGTGGCTCCGGTTTAAAATGACAGCTTTACTGTGCGGTGGGAGCTGCTCCGGGAGTCTGCCCGGAGTTGAGTTGCTTTGTTCGGTTCAGCTTCCCCTTTCGCTGCGGGTCTGCTCTCAGGAACAGGTGACAACAGCGGGTCCTGCCTTGTTTTCTGAATGATTTTGCTCAGCATCCTCCTTTAGTGCAGCTATTACTTATAATGGATTTTACATTGAACCTCTAGGACAAGAATAGAGACTATTTCTGGAGCGTGTATAGGATCATTTTAATGGTAACAGTGATGTGATTTTAGTATTTGTTGCATGCGTATTCACTCAAGATTGCTGAGGCTTAAATAAACGTTGTGTTTAAACACTGGAGCTATTCTTACTGCACCCAACATCTCCATTCATTTGCATCTTCACTTTGTTTTTGTCTTGGTGCTTCTGCATTGCATGTGATTTCTTTCTGTGGCTCAGTGCCACACCATTGCTCTTTGTCCTTTCCACGTATATGCTTTTCGAGCAATTACTTTACAGACCTGCTTTTTATGATCATTTCCAATCTGATGGTTTTGCTTTGAGGCTTTATTTGAAGCGACAGATTCAAGGTTTCCTGTGAACTGTGCCTAGCCTTCTCTGTGCTGAGTTATCTCACTGTAAACAAGCCAGAATGTACATGCAGGTGTAGCTGGAATGTGTTCTTTGTCTAGGTTGGTTCTACAAACACAGCTCTTGTTTAAAACAACTTAGTATCATTTACTAGAAAAGGAAAGTTAGTTGGTGTCATTTTTTTATCCTTGTTTTTTTTTTTATTTTATTTACAGCCTCAACATTTATGAAACTCTTTCTATGAGTGTTGCATGAACATTCTTTCTAAATACAGACCGTATAATTGGGGGCCATATAATTACAAAGCAAAGGTCGGACTCACTGATGGTGCAGTCTTGACACTTTGAAATATAACCCTGGATATTTAATAGAACCATGTTCAAGTATCTCTTAAAAAATACTGCAAGTGACTTTCACTACTAATGTTGGAAGAACATTGCTGTCTCCCAGAACACAGCAAACTTCTCTAGAATTTCTGTTAAGGATGAGGATGAGTGCGTTTCCAGACATATTTCAAGGCACAGCCTACACTGTTGATATTCTGACTGGCAGCTTCAAAACCATAGTAAATTTAATATGCTGGTGGTACTAGAAAAGGCAAACTTGAAGGCATTTGATAGGAAGATATTTTAAGTCTTTATGGGAACAATTCAAGAGGTTATGCTTAAATGCTACATTAATCTGTGATGGTGCATCCTGTTACTAGTGCATTGATTATTGCTTGCTTAGAAACTTCACATAGCTTTTTGGTTTTGTTTAAAAGCCGGTTTCAGTGAAGTATTTTCTTTTCCATTTATTCACCTAAACTGTTGTCTTGTATTCATATTTCAATGCTGTGAACGCTTGTTTTTCTAAGGATAATGTGTACCTTTTGAAAGAGCTTTTTGGTGTAAATTACTTCATTATAGTCTTTTGAAGTATATAGCACTTCACATTAAAAAGATCCCCAAACATAAAATTACACAGATGTGTGCCTGAGCTCTACTGGAAACAAAACTGGCAGTGCTGCTTCCTTATCCTCTCTTCACTTCCTTAGGAGGATTGAAAGGCAGAGGTAATTTTGTGTTCAGAGACTTCGCAGCACCTTGAGTGTGTAGAATCTAGACATGCTTAATAACGTAAAATGCCCTGTTTGTTTCTCCTGTGCTGACTTGTCATGCAGTGCTGGTCTAAGTGATTTGGGAGGCAGGGATGGGAGGAAAGTGTCACAAACTAATTGAGTTAAAGCCCTAAACATCTGTACTGACTGCTTGGTGTTTTGTTCAACAAAAAACAGGGAAAGAAAATTAAAAAAAAAAAACAACCACAACAAAACAGTGTAATCACCACCCCAAACTTATGCATGGAGTTATTGAAAGATGAGATTATAATCTTTTTTCTTCAGTAAAAAAACCAAGTTGTTATCAACATTTCAGATTTTAAAATGAGCAAAATAAGAAAAATAAAAACCTGATTTGTTAAATGTTTCTTTTTAGCTATTTGGCATATACTCAAAAGCTAATTTGAGAAATTGCCAGCACTGTTTTGTTCTGGAAGACATCTCTGTCCAAAGCTAAGAATGCTGTGAAACACAAAGGAGGCAGGCTGCTTTCAAACTGCTGTAAAATCTTCTTTTTTTTAATTGTCTGCTTATTTGTTTATTTTAACCGTAATTTCAGTCAATGCAATACATCTTGTCAGTAGAATGTGTAGACAGAAACAAGATGGCCAGTTATTAGTTAAAATGTTTGTAATTGGAAATTATAACTTTTTCTCACCTTATTTAGCAAGGAAATAAATGATTTGTACATTATTTTTCTTGTTCAGATTCTCAGACAGATTAATGGTTATAAATGAATTTCTAAAATCTCTTTGCAGATGTTTGGTTAATGCTCAAGCTTCAGAGAACTTGAACAAGCAGTTATTTTTAAGATCTGTACCTGGAAATTCGGGACCTGAACTAACTAAATATAACTGTAACCACAGATGGAATTGTTCCTGTGCATTTAACTTTGCATTGGAATAATTCATCTTATGGGTCCCAAAATGCACTCCAGCTGCCTAAGACAACAGGGTGACAAATCTAATTCCCATTTATCTTTTCCATTCTCAGAATCTGGCTATTTAGTACTTGGAGCCATGATATTTTTCTTTAAAGCATGTGAACAGAAAAATATTTTCCAGTTAAGCACAAAATTAACACACTCAGGGGAAAAGTAGAGGTAAAAATGTCAGTGAATTTTTTTTCTCCGAAATTCCACTGGGGCAAAAAAAGAAGGTTGAGTGGTGTTCTGGATACAATGGATATTCTGAAGTAAATGTGAGGGATTGGTTTTTGTTTGTTTGTTTTCAATAGAGAACACTCATTAATTTCAATTCAATATAGCTCTTGTTGAGGCTTTTTTCTGGTAGTCAGGAAAATCCTGAATTAAAAGTAGGAACAGGAGTAAATAGATTATATAAAAGTGTAATATTGATTGTAGCATTCTTAATATATGTAGTTTATTGATCACTTACTATGTTCCCATCCCCACATTTTTAATCCCTTTGCTGGTATTGACAAGTGATTATTACCTCAGTCATGTATAAATGATACTTTACAAAAAGAAGTGGCTTGAGTTGAATTCCAAATAGTTCATAATTTTTCCTTGCCTCCAGTTTTCACATCTTAAGTTAAAAAAAGTCCTGTTTAATATCCATGAAGGTAGTTACCTATTGATTATCATATGTCATCAGACTGACATGAATTTGAGAGAGCTTTCTGTAAGTATGAAAATTTACTCCAGACACACTAATAGGAACATTGTGTATTATGACATTTTGAACAGTGTGTCTTGTGGGAATTAACCTTTCAGGCCATGGCTTGGGTGTAGGCTGGAATTCTACCCATGTAACCAAAATTGTGAGTAGCATCTAGAAACAGGCAGCAAAGCCATGGCAGAGCAGAAAGTACAGATGTTTGAGTCTGGAGGAGTTTACCCATAGGAAGAAGTGCTGCATTCTTTTCAAATGAAGTGTAATAACTGTCCATGTGAACTGAAGACTTCCTAGCTGATCTTCACTGAAGAAAGACAAGGATCCAGACTGCAGGAGTTTACAGGAATATTTCTAGACTGAAATAAGGTATATTATTAAATAAGGAATATTTCTAGACTGAAATATTTCACTGTCTGAAATAAGGTAAAACACAGCCAGTGGACATGTGTTAAAATACTGAAATCACTTCCATGTTTCATACACCACGAGTTAGCTTGAATAGAATGTTTATTAGAAAAGAATTTAGTCTGGAAACTGGTGGAGGAAAAGAGCACCTAATTGAATGACAGCAGAACAGCATGGTTTTCCCCCTGCTGTTATTTCATTTAACTCCACATTGATAATGCATCACATCTCTTCGTGTGGCAGATGGGCACGTCAGTGTCTTGCTTTGTAAGGTGAAGTAGTAAAACTGGCATTTGCCTCTCATCTTTACAGTGTACAAAGTGGGGCTGACAGCACTTGGAAGAAGTCTTTGCAAATGGTAATAATACATTGTCAAGCAGCAGAAGGACACATTTGCAGATAACATGTTGAAGCTGATGTTAACCCCTGCACAGCTTTTTGAATGTTGGGTACTAGTAACTGGTAGAATTAGTACTGGTGCGTTTGTGAAACATTCTTTGCCAGGTGACTCTGTAATTAGTGTAGATGTGGTTTTAACTGCTGTTTCACTTTTGTTTCAAGTAAAAATTACTTTGTTATTCTCAAAAGAGTTTCTTTGGTTGACATTGCAATTTAAGACCTTTCTACTTGAAACGGAGGGTGCACACAGCTGTTGCACTCGTTCCCACACACCTATTTAATACTTGGACAATAGTTGTGGCAACTAATCTTATTTTGTATGCTGTAGTTCAAGGCCTGGCTGTTGCTCTCTAGGCTGTTTTTCATACACAGTGTTCACAGAAATATGCAATATGTCTAAGAGCATCCAGGTCTCTTCAGCTTTGACATTGGCTTCTGTTGGAGTTAGATCATCCTACAGTTCATGCAGTTCTGCTGTTAGGAGGTCTCTTTGTGTAAATGTCCTGGAAGTACTTGCTTTTTATTAAGGATTAACTGATTCATTGGCTTAAGTTTTTGGGCATTAATCATTATGTACACACTTGGACAACAGGATGGGTGATGGAAATGCAAGTGTGCTTCAGTATTCTGCTTCCCCTCCATTTCTGTCTCAGGGAAGGGATTGTCAACCTGTGCAACTTGTGGTCCTATAAAAAGTGGTCTTTGGGATTTATAATACTGAAAATGTGAGAAAATAAGGCAATCAGTCTCTTTGTAAACTGTGCTTTCATCTGAATTTGCAAAATTACTTGAAGAAAACAGAGTTATGCCCCAGTGCATATTTGAAATATGATTTAAAGTGCAAACCAAAAAGTATTGACAGAGACACTGGCTGATACAATGCAAGGAAAGAGCTTACTCTTCAGACTGTAGATACTTTGAGAAGTCCTGAGTAAAGCTGGCTAAATGTCTGCATGCATTCTTACATGGTTCAGATTTTAATCTGTTTATCCAAAAGGATGTTATTTAGAAAATCAGAAATGTCTGTCTTAAGTTTTCAAGGGAAAATAATTGGTGAACCTTTATATCAAGGAGTTGGTTGTGGATATAAGGAAATAAAAGTAGACAAGAGTTCAACAGCTGACATTCTTTTTCAGTGGGTAATTGAATTGACTACATGGCATGTACCATGGAGTAATTGAGAATCATACTGATAACACTTTGACATCTGTTACTCCATGTGTATAAATAGATGTGTTATTCACCAGGAATGCATCTTCCCACTTGAATATCTGTCGTGGAGGAACAATCATGGTCTGTGTTTAGCTCTGGCTATAAAGCTCCAGGATGTGTGTTTAACTCACCAGGTATGTGAAGCAAAGCCTTTCCTAAGGTGCAGCAAGCAGAGAAGAGTTAAGAGGACACAGTAAGGGAGAAGTTTTGCCTATGGGACCTGTGTGTCACTGCCATTGCTGTTTTTCCAGTGAACCTGTTTTGCTACTGCTCTGCCACATGATATTGAAATTCCTGAAATCATCAGATGTGGTTCTCTCATTACTGACAGCATGGAAACATTGAAACAGTCTGCAGAAGCTATCAGAGAGATTGTAAAGTAATCATTTCTGAATGCATACCTTCTTATCTATAATGCTTGAGAACTTTTGTTGTCTTACTACAGCAACTGTCATTACAGTTTGTCTTGTCAATTTGTGTATCTTGCTATTCTCTGTACTATTATTAACATTTTTGTATGTTTTAATTCAGTCTGGTACATATGTCCCCACTTAGAATACTAGAACTATATAGTTAAATAAATCTGAGTTTGACTAAAAGGTCTTTTCCCATTTCAGGGAAAGGTAAGGTTAAAAGCTGATTGTTCTAAGCCTTTGAAATAAGTGTTCTGTTTTCTAGGACATCTAACATTTTATTTTAAATAACTGCACCATCTAATTTGGGTGTAGTGTTTGCTTTGTGTGTGTGTGAAAACTTGCTGAAATTGAAAGTGGCTGAAAGTTATAAACTGCAACTAAATTTGCTTTCTTATGATACAATTTGCAACATTGTCACTTAATGAAAACAAAAAGGCAAACTTTTTTTTCTTATATGTAAATTGAATGGAATTACAAGGTGAACAAGCCGCCTCAAAGTAAAGGAATAAATAACATTTTGCAAGTATTTATTGTTAGTAATTTCCAAGTTGTCTTGTAGTCTTTTGTATGTGTGGGATTTGTCTGACAGTAGCCTTCAGTTTACATAAACATTGAAAAAATTGTATAATTGATTTTAAAAACCATGTTTCATTATTATAGGATCAAAGATCTTGCAGACGCTCTAGAAGAAGGAGGTTGTGATCTTGAAACTGTGAGAAACATCATTCAAGGAAGGCAATTGCCTGCTGATCTAAGGGCCAAAGTCTGGAAGGTAAATATGAGCTTAAAATAAGAAGCAGGAAATACTTGAAGTTGTGTTTGATTTGAGATAAAAGATTTAATTACCAGGCATCTCCACAGAAGAGATGTAGCACTGGGATTTTAATATGTGTGTATGTTGATTCAGTTCTAGAATACTTCAGTTTAAATTACTGAGTCCAGTAACTGGACAACTACAAAAAGATACTAAAATGCTTAGAGGACTTTCTATTTTTGTTTTCAGATTGCACTTAATGTTGTAGGAAAGGGGGACAGCCTAGCATCTTGGGATGGCTCCTTAGACCTACCTGAGCAGAGTATAATTCATAAGGATTGCCAAGAGCTAATTGGTAAGTTCAGTTACATTGAGATCACCAGCTTGAAAACTTCTGTATTCTCAGTTGTCTTAGGACTTTCTTTCAGTTAAATGACCTGAATGATGTTTATGTCTTGGAGGAAGTTTTGAGGAGGAAGAGAGAGAAAAATCAGTAAGAAGTTGTAAGAAAACAACAGTATCTTGCCCATACTCAGACCCTGGGGTGGGTGACATCATGGAAGTTCAGAGTATTATCTTGTCACTGATTGTTTGCATGGTCAGAAAGCTTCATGAGTTGAAAAAATTGTGATTGTTTTCCAAGCTCGATCTTTTAAAGCAGACATTCTTTGTATAGTGTCCCTCAAGCTTTTAATTGTGTGATGTCTGGTCCTTAACCTGAAAAGCTGATGTAGCATGAAAATGCATATAACTTTTAGGAGAAGAAATATATTAAACATTTCGGACTTCAAAGACCATTGTAAAGAAAGATAATGTGAAAATGAAAGGCTGTGTTTTTGAAAGCAAGATGCTGCCAAGACATAGGAAATAATATTCCAGTGTGTCTAAGGAGCTGCCACAGGATCTGCTTGACAGCTCATCATAAAACTGGTCAAATTCCTGACATGATGCAACAGCACTGATATCAGTGATCAGTTGATGGAATCAATGCTGACTCATAAATTAGGATACTTCTTACAACTTCAATAAGAGAATCATCTCTTATTACCTGTCACACTTTTAGTTATTCTTGCACAGTTGAAAGTTAAGGCAGAGAATGGAGTTGCTGCATGCATACATAGCTACAATTTCTGAAATGCAGTTCTGTACTTTTTAGCTCTAAAATCTAGGACTTATTTTCCTTCTCTCTGTCCTGTAAAGGAAAGGGATGGGGGTGGAATTTCCACTGTCTGATTTGATCATGGTGTCTTTCCAGGAGGATGCAAAATGCCCTGATTATATTCCTAACATAGAAAATTAAGCACTTCGGTATCTGTTAGTTCTCCTTTTGTATTTATTGCCAAATATTTTGTGATGTGTAACAATATTAAACTGAGTAAGGGACCAAATGTAAACTTACTTCAGAAGAAACGTATGTAGAGATTTCAATTTTGTGTTGGATTAAATGCCTCTATTTCAATGTTTTAGCAAAGCAAGTAGTCTCCAAATTCAAAGTAAATCTTCAGATAGCATGTGAGTTTTATGTGTTATTTTATTTTCCTGAGAGGTAGAGGAAAGGAAATGCCAAATATTGACTGGCTTTGATGGGAAAGTATTAAGGGCTTCTGTAATAAGAAAAAATTATTAACAGTATTGGACTCATGGGCTTCTTGTAACTGGGGGGGGAAAGATGTGTTTTCTAGAAATTTAATGTCACTGTGTTAATGTAGTGTGTACATACCTCTTTCCCCCATCTTTAACATTAAAAATGTGGTTTATAAGTTAATGCTAAAATTTAAGTCTGTAAGCCTAGCTGATCTCAAACTTCTGATTTGGATAAATTTGCGTTGAAGGTATTCATTGTGGGTTGATCTGTGTTGAAATTCAAATGAACTTGTAGAGTTGAGCCTGAGTTGTGTGCTGAGCACATCAAATTGGAATACAAGACCATTCTGTGCACTAAAAAAATCTACCACTTTCTTTCATATAGATCCTGGAAAACACAAACTTCTTTCATCCTGTTTTTGTGGTATTTAAGTGCTTTATCCTATTGGGGTTATAAAATCACTTGTATTTTGATACCTTTTTGAATGCCTTTCTGAAAGCATTGAATCCAAATTGCCAGGTTTTCATTTGTCTGGGTTTGGTGGGTGTTCTCCCCCGATCAGTCCCTACTTGTGCTGCAATTGTGCTATGAAATCATCTCATTCAATGTCTTTGAAAAGCCATTGTTACAGTTTATATTACTGTGCCTATTTCAGAGCAGCTGTCAGTGCCAGAAGATGAGAAGCCAGTATTAATTTTGGATATTGAGTCTGTTATTACTTTTTACTGTAAATCACGCAACGTTAAATACAGTTCTTGCCTGGGCTGGATACATCTGCTCAAACCCCTGGTGCACCTTCACTTGCCCCGCAGTGATTTGTACAACTGCTTCTATGCTATCATGAATAAGTTCATTCCAAGGTAAAACTCTTTCTTTTGCCTGTGTACTATTTCTATTGGCATTAAAAGTGTTTTCTGATACGTGTGCACGTTGGTTTTGGCTGCAGTAGCACTGTCGGTAGCAATGTTGTCAGATTCATTTAAATGGTAGTAAATTTCAATATGTGTTGGCTTGAAATCCAGGAGATGATTGAGTTGGTTTAGGATGTAAAGGGTTAGCATGTGACTGTTGTGGACTCCATGTGCCTCTTAAGGAACTGTCCTTTCATGCAGTATCAAAAACATTTGTTTATGAACTAATTCACATGCATTATGTGAAGGCATTGTTTTGTTTCCTTTCCTAGCATTTTCAGTATCTAAAATACTTCTATCACTCCATAAACAGTAATTTGTAAGCACTAATTAAGTCTCAAAATCTCTTTAGAAGTAGCTGATACTTTCCCTAGTTCTACTGAGTTGGGACTGAAATTTTTAAGTTGCTAGATGCTTGTAATACAACATATTGAATTTGAGGTTTTCATTATGTTATGTAGGTGCACTCAATAAAATAAGTTTTTCTGTGTGTTGGAGCACCATGACACTCCAGCAGGGCTATAGAGTCTTCTGATGAAGACCTTGTGAAATAATGGATGGATGGTCAGTAATTGAAGTTCTTAGTGTCATTGCCTGGAGAGGACATTCCAGCCTGGCTGAAGGATGTGTGCTCATCACATGAACAGTGCATGTTTGCTGTTGTGGCAGGAAGCATTTGTCAGTCCTGTCACTGGACTCAGCTTGTGTCCATTTCTGATCTGAAAAACTCTTGGGCTCTGTGAACTGTGTGGGGGTACTGCCTTCTGGTCACATCATTCATGTTCTTTCAGCTGCAGAAGGCTTTCAGAGTATCTGGTGTTTGACGTTCTCTGTAGGAATCTAGGTGGTGTTTCAATGAGGTGTAGAGTGTTTCCTGATTTTTTTCTCTTCAATGGGAGAATGAAAGACATAGAAAGGCAATTTATAATAGACATGCAAATCTCTCCATTGGTACCATGCTTGCCTTGTTTTGAGATTTAAATCTGTTTTAAATATTTAAATCTGTATTATATAATCTTTCAAGTATTGAGAGTATTTCATTTGTTCTGCTGCCTTATTAGTATAGTGGGGTTTCCAGTGTTTGTGGGTTTTTTGTTGGTTTGGTTTTGTTTGGTTGTTTTTTTGACTCTTGTGACAAGCTGACTTCATGATCAGTCCCTGTGAATTACAACAGCAATGTACAGGAAATTACATAATCACAGATAGTAAAGAATTCCTACTGTAAGTCTGAAAACTGCAGTATTACAGGGGAGTTTATGATTATTTTCATTGCTACTTTTTAGGGATTGTTTTATGAAGGGAAGACCATTTCATCTATTCAGACTGCTTCTTCAGTACCATGAGCCTGAACTCTGCTCCTTTCTTGATACCAAGAAGATGACTCCAGATTCATATGCACTCAACTGGGTAATAAAGTGAAAGTAGGGAAACATAATGAAAAATAAATTTCTGTTAAAATTTAAGTACATGTTGCCAGGTTATGGAGGAGTAGTACAAGTGATTAGAACTGCATATATTGAAATAAATGGCATGTTTTAATATGGTGTGGGCTTTTTGCCTTCAGTTGTTTAACATAAGGTAGGAGATCTTGTTAATGTCACATTTTTATTGTACTGGATAAGTAGTAGTTGAGCCACTGATGTTAGGAACTGCTTGGAGTAAGTAAGAATGAGAGCAGCTGACATACTCAAAAATTAAGAAGCCCTGATGGCAGTTTTAATAGTGGGCAGCTGCTGTGGATAGGAATAAACATCAGTCTAACAGGTCTTGTAAAGTCAAAGTATGAATTGTTTTAAAAACCTCCATGCTAATGTCTGTTGGAATTTCGCTATATATATATCTTAAAACTTTCAAAGCATTAGTCATTTCCTCTTCCAAGTTGCCTCAAACTGGGGGTAGTTACAAAGAGGCTTACCTCAAGCATTATTTATGAGGTTTGTGTAGCAGGATTACAACAAAATTCTCATGTTGCAATGCTGCTTAGTATATGCAACACAAAATTGTGATACTGGGCTTGCACAGGCAAAGTCTGTAATTTAATAAAGGCTTTGACCCATTAACTCTTCCAGGCTCTTTGTTCATACCTATTTGCTATGTAAAATTTATTTCAACTTTGTGTAACTTCAGTTAAAGAAGACTGAAATGAATTATTAAACTGTGAGGTCTATATTTGTTATATTTTTTAAAAGCTGCTGCCAATTTTAGTATAACAATGTGTCTAAGAAGAATTTTCATATTCTCAAAATCTGCCTTTTGCAAGTCATGAGCCTTCAAAAGAGAAGTCGGGTCTCTTTTTTGTGTTACTCATTCTCCATTTTTAAATAGAATTTTCTGTAGTAAATACCAAGTTCCTTGAAGTTGTTTATTAGAATTTTGGTGCCTAATCAGGAAAAAAAAATCTTCCCTCTGAAGGGTGGTAGAGAGGTGAGCTGGCATAGCTGCTAATCCTCAATGCCATGCTTCCTGGTGTACAATTCTAGGAAAAAATCTTAAGCCTTATTTTATTTAATGAGATTACAGTAAAATTCCTTGCTTCATCTGTGAAAAAGTATAGTCTGTATAGAAATATATAAGCTACAGAGACCTGCCATTGTCATCTTGTTCACAGATGTTATGTCCTCAGTTGCATTTGAGTCAGAATTGAATAGATCTTTTTATGTTTTGCTGTAAGACTATACAAGGAAGTGTTGAAATATTCCATGATAGTGTTTAAAAACAGATACTGAGCTTTTGAAAGCTGTAGCTGTGTTGATGCAGCATTTATGTGCATCAGCAAGTTCAGTAAGACCCCAGTGAAGTCAGCTGGCCTGCATTTGAATTAGGTGTGATCATAAATGTTATCTGGCATGTATGGAAAGAAGTTCCCACCTTTTATCCTCTTGGAACTTTGCATATCAGAGAGGATATATTTTCAAGTGGGAACATGGGAACAGGCAGAGTTGCTTAAATGGTAATGAAAATTTTCTGATGCTTGCAAATGTTTAATTACTCAGTCATAAAGCATCATCATGTAATGCTAAGTAAGTGATGTTGTCAAACTAATGTGCAACCGTGTTCAATTAGCCCAATTCTACTGTGAAAAATAAAAATAATTATGTTTGCAGGATCCTTTCAAAGCCCTAATTGCTATGCTATTTGAGTAAATATATTCTCTTATGATTGTCTTGTTGGTGTAATTGGTATTTAGCACTGGCTGTGAGCTAAACAGTATTCTGGCTTGATTGTGTTGTCTGTGGATAAATTTGCAAGGCTGACAGTGTACAGCCAACTTTGCCTTCACCATAGGCATATTTATTCACAGATAATCTGCAGTGTTGTGCACTGTTTCCATAAAAATTGGTTTGGAGGTTAGAACCATCCTTCAGTAGACTGAGCTAATGTATGTTTTACCATAATATGGTTGGTTTTATTTTCTTGTAGATATCTTGTATCTGTGTTAAAAATGTAATCCTAATAAGATTGTTCCTGGTAATTGCTTTTTCTCACATTATTTTCCAAATTTTTAGCTTGGAAGCCTCTTCTCATATTACTGTTCAGCTGAAGTGACTCAGGCAATATGGGATGGATATCTACAACAAGCAGATCCATTCTTTATTTATTTCTTAATGTTGATCATTCTTGTCAATGCAAAGTAAGTGTGTAGTTAATCCTTCAGGACATTCTTTGCTGACAGTGTTTTTATCCAGGTTGGTTTTACTTTGGTTTTACTGACTTAATCTGTGCCTGTGACTTTACTGTTTTCAGAGACGTTATCTTAGCACAAGAATCAGATAAAGAAGAAATGATAAGTAAGTACTTCTCTTACATAGATGCTAGTGAAATATTCACCATACACTCTAATACCCATTTATTAATTATTTTAATTGCTAAATAGCTAGATTGTTGATTTTCTCATTAATGAATCCCCTCACCCACTAATTCCTTTCTTGCTGTTCTTTTGCTGCATCACATTTGCCCTGTCCTTGACATCCTTTCGTTGTGTTTCCTCTTAGTACTCTCACACCTGGTTTCATACTTCAGTTTGAAGTACTTGAAGCAATCCTTGTGTTTCTAAGCCCAAAGCAGCAGCTTTCAAATCCTGCTTTATATCTACTGCACTTGTTGCATTTTCTGGATTATTATCTTCATAAGCACTTGATTTGAGCTTAATTTGTTGTTCTTGTCTTACCCTCTTCTGTTTTTATAGAAAAACACGAAATTTCTTGTGAGCACATTTCTCCTACTTTTGGGGTTTTTTTTGGTTTTTTTTTGCATACATAATACAATGTAATTAGTAGTCTCCTAGTAGTTAAAAATGAGAGTGCTTGGATTTTTGTGTCTTTGCCATATACTGCAGAACTACCCCCTGGTATCATCCTGGACATAGAACAGTGCTACTATTAAGTCCTCATTTTAGAGGATTCTCTTAGTCAGACCTGTTTAGACAAAGTAGCTGACTTAGAATTACAACTGAAAGCTAAAACTAAACAGAAGTAAGAATGTGGTAAAAGATAATTTGCATAGAAGGTTTGAACTTCTAGCAAAAAACAAGTTTTCTATGGATGAGGACTATTTCCTGTATCTTCTCTTTTCATCTGGAGAGTGGATCAATATACATGTTTAATCAATACACTAGATTATGTTATGCCTTGTTCAAAAGTAAGTTCTTTTAATGATTTGAAAAGATCTATGTTGCTTCATTTCTATGTCTGAAATAGTGTTGCACTTATGTTGTTTGTCTGTCTCAGAATTCTTAGAAACATCACCAGCCAATCTTGATTTAGAGGATATAGAAGATCTCTTCTCTTTGGCACAATATTATTGTAGCAAAACTCCAGCTTCTTTCAGGAAGGTAATAGCAGTAATTTTGAAATTCTCTTGTATTTGGTGAGTGCTTAAGCTCCTGCTGACAGTAACTTTGAGTATTTCATTATGATTTTTTTTTTAACAATTTTTGCAAGTTGTTAGTCTGGTGGTATTTACTGTTAGGATCTTTGAAAGATAAGGTTAAGTGAAACATGTGAGAGAGAAGCTTCCCTGCAATATTCTCACTTCATGACTGTTAACCTTGTTTTGAAATGAGGTTCTGGTAAGAACTGATGCAGCTAAAGTTCCTATTGACACAATTGCATTGTAGGAGACTTCACAGCAGTCCTAGCTGTACTTGCAGTAGCAAAAAGTCACTTACTAGGGAGAAATCTGTTACCACCTGCACTATTTTTGCAGTTCTTCCTTATTCATGATATCTGACTTGGTGAATGAATGAAATAATGAAATAAAAATGTTTGATAGCCATTGCCTTTGGCTTGTATGTACTTCCTCTGGTGTGTGTAGGCAGGTGTGTGAGGGGTTTTGGGGGAATAAACAAAACAAACAACCAAAACTCAAATACCAGAGGCACTGCATCATGTTGGTGTGGTCAAAGTGGTGAACAAGCATGTTTGTAATGGAAGTGCAGACATTGCTATGATTTTCCGAAAGAAATTCAGTTAATCAGAAGTGTCATTACTATGTAGACAGGAATGTATGTGTGGAACTTAATATTTGTGACTTAGTGGATATGGGTTTATTTTAAACTTTCACATCTCAAGACAATGGCTTCAGTTAACCTTTTTTTTCCTTGTCTTATTAGGACAACCACAGTCTCTTTGGCAGCAGCTTGCTGGGCCTCAAAGATGATGACACAGACTTAAGCCAGGCTCTGTGTCTAGCAGTTTCTGTGTCTGAGATTCTGCAAGCAAATCAGCAACAAGGAGTCAGTATATTGAATTAACTTTCCTCCCAGATTGTATAGAAAAGGAAAAGAATCAATCACTAACCTATCTTTTTTAAATGCTACCATCACAAATGAATTCTTGCTGTTTCAGGAAAAATATTTTTGTCTTGAAGTTTTCGCCCTTGTAAATTTGTGTTATAGCAAGTAGAGCTACAGCAGAGGGGAGCTTGAGGCAGCTGATTTGAATTTGAGGAGTGTGAACTTAAAGTAGTAGCTCACTAATTTGAATTCCTTTCCAAATGTAGCTACTGTAGAGGAAAATTTAAACCCACTACTCAATACATTTGAGAAGAATGCTATTAAGGAATAGCTGTCTTTTGTCACTAAAAGGTTTAAATGAAAAAAAATTGATTCAACCTATTTTGGTAGTAGTTAATTGCAGACATAGATGCAGGGACTTCACTGGGAGTATTTAGGATGAATATATGGATCATAATGTGGTTAGATTACAGTGTTTCTTATTGACTACTGACTTTTTGTAGCAGTCTCTAGGCCCCAGTTTTGTCATGCACAGTTTGTTTGGGTTTTTTTTCCCTAGTCCAAATAAAGTTAAGCATCTGTTTATATCCTGTTTGAGTCAGTGGGATATAAACTGTGCTGATGAGTAGTGAACTGTTGGATTGTTTCCTCTCAGTAGAGGTGATATAATTGCACTCTGTGTATTGCATTTGGCTGATCCTTCCCCATGAACAAGCTGATGTGTTCAAACTGCTATTAGAATACTCTTGGTAGACTGGAAACTACACAAAGCTCAGATTAATCAAATGAAGTAAGATTTTTTGGTAGCTCTTAGCCCTTTGGAGCAGTTTCTGTAGTATTGGAATTAGTGTTAGAATGTAATTGAATTATGTCAATAATGATGCAATTTTAAAATTGAAAAATTTCTCTTTCAGGAAGGAGTAAGATTCTTTGTAGTGGATTGTCGTCCTGCAGAGCAATACAATGCTGGGCATTTATCAACAGCATTTCATTTAGACTCAGATTTGGTTTGTATGCTTTTTGTTTCTTTACTGATATTTGAATCCTAAGTGAGAAAAAAGGGGAGAGCAATGTCTGCCTTGAAAAATAAAGTATCCTTAGTTTAGGCTCTAGCCTGTGGACTGCAGTGTTGAGCTATGTGCAGAAGTTTCAAAAGTTAGCTCCTCTTAAGGAGATGGTAGATCCATCATTTTGCTGAGAAGTTTAGTCCTTAATGGCATTAGAATTTGGGATTCCAGACTTCCTGTTCTTTGATTAGGATTGGAAACCCATACAGACTAAAGATTAGACATTGCTTGGAGGAGGAATCTCTTTCTAGCATACTAATTTCCAATGAAAGGTATAATTAATTTTAACAAGAAGCACTTTTTTAAATTTCTTTTTTTTTGCCTCAGCCAGTCTTACATAGTCTGCTTGTAAGGAGTGTATGTCCTGAAATGGATTAGGTTACTTCTTTAAAATTTTTGCAGTACAATATGAAAGCAAAAGTGCATTAATTTTGGGACTGAATTGTGCTGTGGATGAATAACTTCAATAAAGATTTTGTACTTTCTTTTTGATTCTGAATTCCTGGTTGTACATTCAGTTGTATTTTCCTCTGTCCTTTTTCCCCCCAAAATCACTTTCATTTCAGCAGTGTGTTTGTCCCTTCTAGATTAACCCTCAACTATTTTACTTTAAGCAGTCTATGAAAGCTGTATGGAATAACTTTTATATATATATATATATATATATACACACACACACACCATAGAAGGCTTTTATGCCTTAGTTAAGTTCAGTCCTGCATCTAATATCTTTACCTCTGTAATTAAAATGATGCATTATTCATTATTATTTTCACAAATATAATTACATAGGAGAGAAAAGGAGGCTGAGGGGAGACCTTAGCACCTTCTATAACTACTTGAAGGAGGTAGTAGCAAGATGGGTGTCAGTCTCTTCTCCCAAGTAACAAGCAGTAGGACAAGAGGAAGTGGCTTCATGTTGCACCAGGGGAGGTTTAGGTTGGATATTAGGAAAAATGTCTTCACTGAGAGGATTGTCAAGCATGGGAACAGGCTGCCCAGTGAAGGGGCTGAGTCCCCATCCCTGGAGGTATTTATGACTTGCAGATGTGGCACTCAGGGACATGGCTCAGTAGTGGAGAGGTGGCAGTGTGAGCTTTGTGCTTGGACTTGGTGACAAGGGTTTTTTCCAACCTAAATGATTCTATGATTCAATGTGGCTTTTAACCTAGATTGAAAATCATTAGGAAAGAACTTGCCCTGTGCTATGTCAGTGTTCTCCTGCTGGCCTTAATTAAACATCATATTTAATGAAGTAGAAATAAGCATTATAAATTGTTAAGTAGTACGAAAAGCTCGTAACATATGAAAAAGAAGTCCATGAAAACAAGTCTTAAATTACAAGTGATTAGTTCATATTTATTTATATATTAGAATTAACTTCTGCAGCATGTATCAGTTGGTATGATTAGGGTCCTTCATGAACCATGGTGGATGAATGTCACCAAATTCATCTTTGTTTTTAAAAGTTTAATGCAGGGAAAATATGATGAAAAGTAATTAATGGAGTTTCAGAGCATTTTATATGCTTGTATGTGCAAAGTACACTAAAATTACTGTAAAGGGAGAAAATGGGGAAAGGAAGCACTTTGGAATCCGTCTCATTCATAGAAAGATTTATATAGAGGAAGTAGTGAGACTTAGCACCTGTGTAATAAAGCAGCAGCCTTTGGCTCTAGGAAAGCCCCAGTTAAAATTCAGCTTGACTTACTGATGGCCAGATTGTGTCTTTGTAACCTTGTACAATCCACTGTAAAGGCTAGGTAACGAGAATTCCTCTTCACCCCTCCCCCCCACCCAATGCGGTCAAAATTTCTATATTAATTTAAATAAATACCCCTCAAATTCAGGTTGAAATTTTAGCTTTATTGAAATAGTCTTTGTTTCTCCATTTATTTAGTATAGCAACTCATGTTTTGGCATGCAGAGTAGGCCTTCAGGAGATCACAGCCTCCACTTTTTGAGAGTACAGAGAATCACAGATATCTCCTTCGACTCAATTGTAATTTCATTTCCCAAATCTTGATAAGTAAATGAGAAAAAGCTTAGTGGGGAGACAACAAGAGTAAGACTATACTGGTATCTAGAAATTCTAGATATTTTGAAGGATTTCAAATCTGTAAAGTTTGATTGGGTTCTGCTCAAACATGTGTAAATATGGAAACCAGTCCCACTGCTGTATTACCAAATTCATGCAACATGAAAGTTGCAAAGACTTGCTCTGCTATTATTTGATGCCTGCAAAAATAAACTAACAAATATTAGCTGCATTCCTTTCCTGAGGAGAGCAAATAAAGTGAGGAAGTAAAGGACCATTCACAGTGTTCTTTACATAGCATGAGGTCTTGGTCAGGTGGTTGTGTGTGTGTGTATGTGTGACTTATACAGTGCTGATGTTGCCTTGTTTGTGCTCAACAGATCATAAACCATTCTCAAAGTTTCTCTCTTTTCATAATTCATGTTACACTATGTTGGTGTCAAACAGTGCTTTCTGTTTGTTCTTTTCACAGATGCTTCAAAACCCATCAGAATTTGCACAGTCTGTAAAATCCCTATTAGAAGCACAAAAACAATCTATTGAGTCTGGCTCCATAGCTGGTGGGGAACATCTCTGCTTCATGGGAAGTGGCAGGGAAGAAGAAGACATGTATATGAACATGGTGTTAGCACATTTCTTACAGGTACACTTAAATTGCCATTGATTTAACAGCTTAAATGAACATTTCAGGGCAAAACATTTTCCTCTTAAAATCTTAACTGTTTTTTACCTTACTTGAGTTTACAGATTTTAGTAAACAAACTAACTCATGTTTCATTGCCACACTTGCAAAACTTATTCCACAGATTTTTGCTTTCATTAAAATTGTCCTTTCTGTTGCAGAAAAATAAGGAGTACGTAAGCATCGCCAAAGGAGGGTTTATGGGTAAGCTTCTTCATAGTGAACTTTGGTGTGAGAAAACTTTGTATCTTCACACTGTTGATATTTTTGAGGCTTTTGCTAAAAGTCATCTAAGTGACTATCAACTAGGTCTCATTTGTCAGGTTTTGGTTTTGTGTAAGTAAACACTGAGCACTTGCACATTTGTGGTCAACTGTTAGGACTTTCCCAAATTTCTGAATGGTGAAAAATTAATGCAGGAAGTGGGGCTATTCCCTCTTCCTTCCAGCTTAACATTCTTGATGTTTTAGGTCCCTTGCAGATGCAACTTCATAGTTGCTATTAATTGCTGTTATGGTGTCTTAAATCAGCAGTTTGTAATTCTGCAGGTTGTATTGCTGGAAATAATCAGGCTCTACAAAAGTGAAGAGATCTGTGCTATATTATGAGTATAGAGACATTATTAATGAGTATGTGCAGTCATAAGAGCTTTCTTAAAGATTAGAGCAGTGATTTATTTTTAATTGCTGCTGTATTTTAACTGATTACTAAAATAATTAGTAAATTAGGTAGATAAATAGGCATTAGATAATTGGATTCTCTTAATGCCTTTGTACTACTAAAAAAAAGCCAGGGATTATTATAGTGATATCTGAATTTATCTGTTTTATTAAATCATATGGGGAAAAAATCGTTACTGATGAGTCTTGGGTGTATACAGTATTCTAATCAACAGACTGAGTCCAGTGCAATTCTGAATGTTGTTTTAATGGCCTTTTAACAGCCCTCCAGCAGCACTTAGCAGATATCAACGTGGAAGGACCAGAAAATGGATATGGCCATTGGATTGCTAGTACCTCAGGCTCAAGAAATAGCATAAACTCTGTTGATGTAAGTGAATTTTATACACTATACAAGTGGTATACAAGTGGTATAGTGGGATGGGAGCTGTACTGGGAAGGTGTACTGAATTTTTTCTTCATATTCCTCATTCTCTTCTGTAAAATGCATTCCTGCAAGTCATGACTGTTTTCAGTTGTGTGTTTAATTTCAAACCATGGTCACTGTCTGGTCAGAGGTGACCTAAACACTTCTGTCCTCTTGAGAGGAGGAGCTTGTAGATAAGAAGTTGCTGTGGTTATTCTCCAGCAGAATAAATGTAATAGATAACTCTTTTCCTCACTCTTATTCACTTGGGGAATAAACTACTGTAAAGTGCCATAAAATTTCATGGCAAAGCTCAAAATTGTATCTTTTCTACAGCTGATATATTATGTGTAGAATTTGGCTTTTAATTTGGTTGCAATGTATAATGAATAGGATTCCTTTGTCTAGATGTTCATAGCAGAGTGCTCAGTAATTTGGTTTGTCAAGCTTGCTTTATGGGATCATACTTTCCTCAGACACATGTCATTGCTGTTATTTGATAGAACTCTAAAAAAATTCTCAATTCTGTAATTGTTCTACTGAGTACCAAAAAGCAAATTAGTATTTACTAAACAGACTATAGTCTGTTTCCTTTCTTAATAAACTTGAGATGAAATAACATGATTTTTATATGATTAATCCTGAGAAGAGTTACTTTTTCAGGGTGATTCTCCTAACGGTTCAGGTGATGGAAAAGGAGTGAAGTCCCTGGTGAATAAAATGACTGTTGCTTTGAAGACTAAGTCTGTGAATGTGAAAGAGAAAGTTATTAGTTTTATTGAAAATACATCTACTCCAGTGGACAGGTGTGTCATTTATATCTCACTGTGCATTAGCTGTAAGCAATGACTTCATATTTCACATGGCTATTTTGTAAGTGTGAAAACTGGGCTAATTAGGACAAAGTTGTCTTCCACCTTCAGTTTTTAAATTTTCTACCCCCACCCTCCCCACAATTTGATTATGACCCAGTGAGCCTGTTGTGCTGCCTTAGTATTGCAAGGCCAACGTGGGAGAGTTTTCCCTTGGATGTTTATCTAGAATTTGTCCCTGCATGGTTAATTTGACTTCTTATAATGTGTCAGTTTTGTGTTCAGTGTAAAAGTGAACAATGATTTCACTTCTATTTCAGTTCCTCCCCATCCTGACTCTAGTGAAATGGATTAATGACAGCAGGATTCTGGATGGGGTTTTTTGGTTGGTTTTGCTTTGTTTTGTTTTTTTTACTGTTGCATCTTGTCAAATTGAGGTTAACTCTTTTAAAGATCTTGATTTTTTTCAAGTCTTGATGTAAAGCTGCTGTTCAAACCCTTGTTTGTTTTTAGTATCTTCAAGTACAGCTGGGAACAAGAATGCACAAATATGTTCAAGGGCACTTTCAAATTTGAGAGTCATCCTTCTCAATACTTACTTTAACTAGATACAAGAATAACAGCTTTCATCTGTCAAAGCTTTAAATGTATAGTCTGTTCTTTAAAATCCAACCTTTGAAGTTGTATGTTGAATATCAAGACATTGGTATTCACGAATCTCAGAGACCTAGCATTTGTTTGATAGTAGGATATAAAACACATGCCAAATGAAGAGGAGTTTTTAATAGTCTTGTACCTCAGATCATTCTTTCTCTTTGTCTTGGAAAATGGATTTTTAAATTAGTAGTATTACTATTATTTCACAGTTAGAGGCAAAAAATTCTGAAATAGCATGTGGTAATAGCTTTTGCTGTGAGAAGAATTAAACTGAATGAGTGTAAAGATTTAAACTGAAAGAGGGTAGGTCTAGATTAGATATTAGGAAGAAAGCCTAATAAGCCTGGTAAGGCTCAGGTTGCCCAGAAAAATTGTGGATGCCCCATCTCTGGCAATGCTCAGGGCCTGGCTGGATAGGGCTTTGAGCAACCTGGTCTAGTGAAGTGTCCCTGTGCATGGCAAGGGGGTGGAACTGGATGGTCTTTAGGGTCCCTTCCAACCCAAGTCCTTCTGTGGAATGAAGGAAGGCTTACACATGAGCCATATGTGGCATGGAAAATGTATCTTTCAGTAGATTTTTTCACAGATACTTCTCTACCTCGTGTCCAGCTGTCATGAAGCCTTGCTTTTATTTACAAGCATCTTCCTTGAAGAAGATACATTGCCAATATAGAGAAATTCAGCTATTTATCTAGGTTTTTCCTTTACATTTTTTTTAATTCTTTTGTTCTGTCCTCTGCCCCAATGTACTGTAGAATACCTTTCAATATTTCCTGGCCAGACAGAGCAAGCCTGGAGCGGTAAGCTTGATAATTAAGCAGTCTGACTAAAACCACCTTTCTTGTATTTAGCATGGCATCACAATGTTTGTAAGCATTGGTTACACTGACAAGATTGCTTGCATATTTTTATATGAATTTAATTTTTTGGAACATATTAAAACTATTACTTTTTACAAGCACTGGTCAAGACACTAAAGGAAGAAAAAATAATGTATCAGCAGTGCTTTCTTCTCTTAGTTTCTGCTTTCTTATTCCTGTTTTCTTCCTTACTATTGCTTTTTGTGGATTTTTTTTTTACTTGTCATTTCCTATATACATTTTATTAGCAACTTGTACTAGCAGAAGACACCAGGACCAATTACTGAACAAATTATGGCTGAAGGTTTCAACAAGAGAGACTACAAGTGTGACAAATAAACTGTTCATAAAGCATCATCAGAACTTAGATATGATAGGGAACCCATATGGAAATTCTGTCTGGAAATCTCCAATTTTTATGCTTCTTATCACGTGGTGATAGAACATGCTGATAGAAACAGACATGCTGATTACTGGGAAAAGAATAATGAATGATAAGAAGTTAATAAGTAAATATGCTTTGCAATTCTACCTCCTCTTGTTCACATAACTACTGCGTTTTTTATGCAAATGTGCCTCACATTTGCCTCGCATGCACTGTCTTATAATTATTTCAACCATGAATTGAGGTTATATAAAATTACTTGTGATAATTGAAGAGCAGCTCATGCATAATCACTTTGGCACTTTGGTTACACTTTAGGAACTCTGTAGCTTTTGACCCTCGTACACTGAAATGCATGAAGATTGATGCTGGATGAATTATTGAAGATTTTGAAAGCTGTTTGGATTTTCAAGGATTTTTGACCAACTTTTACTTTCAAGTACTTTGCACATAATTTGAGCTGGGATTCACCCATAAGCATCACAAAATGGTGGTGTTTGTGTGAGCAAAATCAATAGTAATGTTCACCAGTATTCTATAAAAGAACAGTGGGAATTACCTAATAGCACATAGTATGTTTTGTTAATTTAGAAATCCTGATGATCATGGAGATTTTACCCCATATTTTGTTGAACTGTTTCTAGAGTATGGTAAGAAAGTTAAAATTCCCACTTAAATATGTGGTGACTCTCTGATAACTCAGACACATTAATCTGTATTTGTAACCAAGAAGTTTTGATATATTGCAATTCTACTTTGCTTATTCCTTTCACACTTACCTTCTTTCATTGGGTAGATGGAATACTAAATTAGCTAACACTGTATATCACTAGAGCATTTTCTTAAAATTGCAGTTCTTAAAAACCTAGAATAGCATTTTTTCCCCAACCATTCAAGTAGATCCACTTCCTATTTATCACCAGGATGTTTCATTGGGAAAGTTTGCCACTAAAGGACTTTGCATTCCATTTGTAACAAAGTAATGATGGCCTTCCATGTAAACAGGTTCAAGGGAATCCATTTCTAGTTTAAGATGTTACCAGGTTTTTATAAAGTAGCTTTTTGCTTTCTCTTGTCTTGACTAACTTCAATTTATAAACACCAGTGAGAGCTTCTCTTAGACCCTCTCTGTATAATTCGATTTGACACTAGTTGAATGTGCTGCTTCTTACTCAATTGGTTTTGTATTACTAAAGCATATTTACAAAAGCCTCCATATAGAAGCACTGCCCTCTTGAATTGTCAGTGTCATTGATGCTTATTGTCTTAAACACTAATGAGCATGTTATTGTATGTTTATTTTTGTGCCATTGTAGACTGCATTTCTGTTTGGTTTGTTTTGGTTTTTTTTTCCCCAACTTTTCCTTATTTTGCCTATATTAGTAAATTTTACCCATAGAAAATGTTGTTTTCTTTTCTAACTTTCAATTCTACTTTCAGGTATCCATAAGTACTAGCATTAATGTTGTTTTACCTGTTACTAAAGCTATTCCCTGTGCAGCTTGGTTGTACAGTAGCATGTAAACTGGAGTTTGTGGATATACTTAAATTAGGAATCAAGGCTTAGAGGTGATAGGAAACAGAAATGCACAGCATAGGGAAGGAGGTTATTGAACTGGAGGAAAGGGACAGGCAAGTTTTGGTTTCATTTTGGGTTTTTTTTAAACTACTAGGTGTTGTCAGTTCTAAAGGCTACAATCATGAGCTGTTTGGTTTTTTTCAGAAATTGCCTGTTTTGTGGCTTTCTAAACCTTCAGGTTTTTCTTATGTTTTTCAGGTATTCTCAACAGTTAAGGGCAAGAACTTTTAATTTGGCTGTTACCATGCAATCACAACATTCTGAGCTGGAGCTTTAAATAGCTCAGGATTTGTAACTCTTACTTGTCAGACATTAAGACTCAGTTGTGTGTATATCACAGTGATGTGGGATTGTAGCAGTAGGAATTGTTTAAGTATTTCAGGATTTGTCTCGTGCTGGAGGTCATGAACAGCAAGTCAGAGTTTATACTATAGTGGATGATTTATAAATAACTCCTTTGAAGTTCTTTGGATATTTTGTTATCTTTTAATGAGTTAACCAGAAAAATTAACTTCCAGACATGTTAGTTAATAGTCTTTGTTTTTCCCTTCATCCAAATTGGGCATCCTTGTCAAGCTGCCGTAACTGTCCAGATAAATTTTAAGTTTCATGCTAGACACTTACCATGTTGTCAGTTTTCAGGTCTCTAATGTATATTGTCATTTGAGAAGGTGAGCAGAAGTTTGGGGGTTTTTTTTAAACAAAATAGCATTTCTTTTCACTTTCTTTGTTACAAGAGTCAGCCTCACAAAGTACCTGCAATATGTGCTGTCACTAACCCAATGGCTTGGGGGCTCACTCACGTCTTCCTTGCAGGCAGCTTCCTGAAATTCTCCTGTCCTTCTCTGTTGCACAGTTGTGTTTGCATTTTGCTAAGGCATTATTGTAGAACTCAGACCATCCATTTGAAAGTTACTTTTCTTCTCCCACCCCATGTCCTCCCCTGCCTGTTTCATTGCCCACAGACATGTCAGCAGCAGTGACAGAGTAGGAAAGCCCTACCGTGGTGTGAAGCCAGTGTTCAGCATCGCAGATGAAGAAGAATATGATACAGGTACAGTAGAAGATTTTCCTTTACCTAGATTAGCTTATTAAGACAAAATTATTAAGTTGGGCTAAATAATAAAAGTGTATTTTTGTCTTGCAAGATGACATTCTGCTAACTGTGATCATGTGTGTTATGGTGGTGCCTAGGACAACCCTCTTCAAATACATAGTAGCAGACTACATAAGAAATAATTTATGGTAGGCACCAAACAGCTGACAGGAGGAAGTGGAAATGGATGGGTTTAGTGCATCTTTTGTCTGCACTTGTTATTTCTGTAGAGA
This sequence comes from Climacteris rufus, assembly GCA_013398175.1. Taxonomy (NCBI): domain Eukaryota; kingdom Metazoa; phylum Chordata; class Aves; order Passeriformes; family Climacteridae; genus Climacteris; species Climacteris rufus. The sequence goes on along the minus strand of VZRZ01003574.1, from coordinate 9,148 downwards.
AGATCTGGTTTTCTACACTGATCTTGTGCATGTAAACTGGCAAGTGTACCTCTATTCCTCGTGACAGTAAGCAGAATGTGAAGGGCCTGGTTTGGCTGATACATCTCAGTTCAGACCTCTGGCATTGTCAGTTAGTATAATGATCTCAATTTCTGAAATGTAGTTGAAGCTAGACTTTCAATGGCTAATGTGTGCACATCTCTCCAGTGTTTTAGACTTTGCTTTTCAGCATTGAATCTGTTAATAATTTATTCATCTTTTGATAATATGCGTGCAGAATGCTGCTGAAAAAAATGTGCAATTTTTATTTAGTTTTTTTATCTAGTTGAAAAACTACAAACTGAAACACCACACATTTCACTAAGGTTTGTTTGGAGCTATTTTTAAGACCAGTTCTAACATTAGAATCGTGCAGAACTACTGCTCTCCTTGTTTTGCTCTAGTAGTTTTAGCCCACTCCCAGTCATCATCTCACAAGTTGGTTCTGTGACCAAATGGAGCTTCCATGGGAGAAACAAGTAATTAGTCTAAGAATCTTTGACATACAAAAGAAATAATATAGGAAGATTAATGAGAGTCACAGGATCTGAAGTTGTTTAAATAAAACTGATGACAAACAGTTGATCATCATCTGCTATAAAAATTGTGAAGGAGCAAAGTGAAATTATCAGACAGAAGCTTTAACACTAACAAGATGCTTCTCCAAATGCCATGTAATTAAGTTTGCACAGCTCTTTGAGCATCCATAATAGTGTTTGGCAAAGTCTGTGTAGTTTCAGAAAACCAACTCCTCAAAGGCAGATTGTCTAGAACATGATTTCAGTAATGGTTGTTTGCTGAATTCTATTTAGATTTGCTTTTAAAAGCACTACTACACTTGGTAAGCAGAATCAGTGTCATTTGAATGAGCAAAGCTAACACATATGAAGTGAAATATATATCATTTTGGTACAGAAGAATGCAAAAGGTGAACCTGTTTCTGTATAATTGTTTTGTGAGGTTTTAGTGTTTGGGGGTTTTTTGTACTAAATAATTGTAATCGGGCATAATGATTGCAGCCTGCCATAGGTGGCTGTGCTTGAGCAGGGGGGTTGGACCAGGGCACCTTCAGAGATCCTGCTGTCCTCAGTCATTCTGTGAAGTGAGGATGGATTCTTGTTCCATTTCTTTCAATTTCATAATGTATTTTTTCAGTGAAAATCTTTTCACTAGTATGTTTGTAATTCTGAATTAAATTGAAATAAATAGTTCAACAAAGTGGAGGAAACTGGCTTTGAAAAGGGTGCTTTAAAGAGGTGTCTTAGGCTATTTCCAGGAGTAATTTATATAGATTTAATATAGGTCGTTGGTTTAGATCAATAGATTGCCTAAATTCTTCTAATGTAGCACCAAAATTACTATGTAAACATAATCACCATATTTAGACGTAGAAGCAGTATTTTGCAGCTAAGTGATAATACTTGCAGGAGTTTTGGGTGTTTCAGAGAGGTCTGTGCTGAAAATTTTGGGTTTGAGTATCTTCTTCAATGTCCTTAGAAAAGGATGTGAAGCCAAAGACAACAGTTTCTTCTAATGATCCAGGGTTATTTGAGGTAGTAAGGACAGACTGAGTCTTTTGCTAGTCTGAGTGACTGGGCAATAAAATGGCACATAAAATCCAGCAAGAATTTAAGGCAAGAAAGACACAAAAAAAAAAACAAACCAACCAGTTCTAGTTTCCGATACAAAGGGGTAGAGTGATTTGGGTGTGTCCAGGAGCAGCAGGTTTATAAGAAGTGTTCATTAGCAGTCAGTGTGGAAAATCAAATGCTCAGAAAGCTCTGGTTCACCCATATATTGAATATTGTGTGTCTCCTACCCTTGACATCAGGAACAAGGAACAGGAGAAGGTTCCGAGAGGACTGAGAAGGGTGAGGAAGGATGTGGAATGACTTTCACAACAGCCACAAATGAATATTAGAACTTTTGTTATGTGAAATAGGCATTTTAAGGAAGGAAAAGTGTTACACAAAAATAATGCCTGGCCCTGAAAGGGATCAACAGGTGTTCATTTATTCTTGTAAAAGAAACTGGAAGCCACAAGAGGAGACTTTTTCCTGGACTGCAGTTGGCTTGGTTTTTGGTACTCCTTGTCCAAAATGTCTTGGTGTTGTAGATGCAAAAGGTTTACATGACTTTAAGGAAAGTCTGGACAAGTCCATATGAAAGAAATCCATAAGACTTTACTGAATGGGCCAGCCTAAGATAGCCCCTGAGCTAAAACCAGTTGTTTGCTGGGAGAAAACTAAGAGAGAAATAGCAGCTTTGCCTGCCTTTTTCTATCTTCCCTTTGAATAATTGTTTATGGTTGGGTGAACCTTGATTTGAACCAATGTAGCTACTGTGGGTTTAAGTGAATTGAAATGTTGTCTGATGGTGTGTTAAAATACATTCTCTTTTTTTAATGTTTTAAAACAACATTCCTCCCTTCAAACCAGATGAAATTGATAGCTCCTCAATGTCGGATGATGATCGAAAAGAGGTCGTCAACATCCAAACATGGATAAATAAACCTGATGTGAAGTATAACTTTCCATGTAATGAAGTAAAAGAAAATGGACATATGTTTCCCAGGTACTGAAATTAACCCTAAGTTTAATGAAAATGTCTGTCTTGATACACATTAAAAAAAAATTGGATCAGTTAAGTTATTCTTTGTATTAAACTAGGAAATGAAAGTGTGAAACAACCTAGAATAAAATGTTACTGTATTTGCCTTTTCGTATTTGCAGTGTTAGAGAATGTCAATTATGTATAAAACCTGGTGTGAAGTTTTGCTTTGCAGAACAAGGTAGTAAGAAAAATATTTTCAATATGCATAGGCTTATTTTCAAGACCTGGTAGACCCAAGTACCCTTTGCTCCATTTTTTTCTTACTGACTTGTCTCTGTGTCTTGTACTTGGCACCCATCTTGCCCTTAGGATTCAGTGGCCTTGCTAATCCTGCAAGAGCAGAACATGATGCTTGCTTTAACTTCCCCAAAGAGTACACATCCTGTTGAATCTGGATTACAGAAAATTGTGATGGGATTTCTCTTGCATCATGGTCTGTTCTTGTCTTTTATTATTATTTTCCCATTAGGTTTATTATTTATGGTGTATGATTGTATGTAATCTGTCATAGCATGATTTCTCAAACTGAGCTGAAACTCAGCCATTGTGTTCCCACTGCTAGTTGAACGTTCATCCCTTCCATGGAGAAGGCAAAAGTCAGTCTTGAGCTGGGCTGGCAGGCCAGCCAGTCAGTGTTAGTGCTGGTACAGAGACTGACAGTCATGCAGTGCCAGCACATCCTTTTAGCTCAGTTGGATGCTCCACGTTAGAGTTGCCACTCTGTAGATGGAGGTTGGGGTTGGGGTGTGGTTGGAGGGTGAGGGAGCGGCTGGAGGCACCTCCTGTGCTCTGTGCTGCTCTCACACGGTCCTGGGGGCTGGGATCTCTGCTCATAGAACAGTGGCTGTGGCACTGAGGTGACCCTGTGAACTGCCCCCTCTGCCTTTGTATGCTGTGGGGCATGCTTGGTTTTGTGCTTGGTTTAAAAAATGGCTGTGCTACAGTACTCAAGGAAAATCTGAAGTATTGTGTACAGCTTTCTTAATTAGAGGTTATGAAAGTACTGAAGCTATTTTGTAGGTTTGGTAACTGTTTTATCCAGCTCTCTCCATGTAGTTTATTTGTAGAATTTAACTTTCTAAATAGCTGATGTTTAGTTCATTAACAAAATTAATTTGCATTTTTCTTTTCCTTCAAGTCATCTCCTGGTAACAGCAACCCATATGTACTGTTTGAGGGAGATTCCATCACGAAAGGGCCTGGCTTACATACAGTCTCGACAGGCACTCAACTCTGTAGTCAAAATCACATCCAAGAAGAAACACCCAGAACTGATCACCTTTAAATATGGAAATAGCAATACTTCAGGCATAGAAGTTTTGGCAGTTGAAAGGTAAGCCATCTCAGAGCAGAGGTGTAAGTGGTAATGATGTCCAGGATGCTGTCAGCTGGAAACCAGGGGTATGCTCCAATTCCTGGAAATGAGTTCAAAAGTAATAGTTTTTATTTAGGAATACATAATTCAGATGTGAACTGGAAAGAAAGATCTGCCAGCAAAATGAGGAGTGTTTAGAAGACCCAGAACAGAGGAACTGCAACTACAGTTGTTGGTGATGGGATGTGTGCAAGTGTTTTCTTTGTGTAATATGTCTTAAATGCAAATGGACAGACAGCCCCCTGCAGCTAAAACACAGATTGGTGAAGAGTGGGGTGTAAGGAGTGGTCATTCTTCTGTGGTATCTTTTTTTTGGACATCTGACTCATTTTCTCTGTGCATTGTGCAGGGAGTCCAGAAGCCAAAACTCTGAATCCCTGAAAGTTAGGTGTTGCCATGCTCAGCATTTGCATGCTTAAGAGCAGGGAAGGGCTCAGATGGAGAGGTGTATCAGGCTTGTTTCCACTGGTGTAGCCTGCTGTTCCTTGGCTCCCTTTTAAGAAGGTTGCTGATAACAGCTGGATGTCCTCATCCTCTTCCTTGGAGAGAACTGTGTACAGTGGGTGCTCTGTTTTCACCAGACTTGGGAGATGAGTTTCCTACCTACCTAGGGACATTGTTCTATGCCTGTTGGCTCCTTAGTTTTGTACTAGGTCAACAAAGATAAATTAAAATTTTGCAGAGAGCTTTGCTGCTTTTTGAATTACTGCTTCACCACCTGGTTGACAAGAGCAGATTGATCTAGAGCTATCTATAGGAATTAAAAGAGCAAACCAAACAAGGACTGCTAATGCTTCAGTCAGGCAGTGCTATCAAGAGATCTTGAACTGCCTGACCTATCCCATTGTCAATTTTCCTTTCCAGGATGGCCTGGGAAGTACTCCTCAACAGTTCTAAGTTCACAGAAAGTGTTTCATTGTATGATCAGGAATTAAATGTTATTTGTTAGTATTTTTCATTTTGATGTATTACACTCTTCCCTTTCTCTTAGACAGACTCAAAAGAATTATGGAATTGATACTCAAAAATTTTATAGTGAATTAATGATGGCTTTTTCTAATTTTCTTTAAGGTATTTGATTCCAAATGCAGGTGATGCTACCAAAGCCATAAAACAACAGATCATGAAAGTATTGGATGCCTTGGAAAGTTAATAACTAAAGACTTTATAGAGACCGGTTTATAAAGAAGAAGCAACCAAGATACTGTATGTGGACAAGCTGACTGTTTCCCAACTGAATACTAACTTAAGATAATTTTTCTGTTTGCTGATGGGAGTGCCTGAGTAGCAGGCTTAAGATAGGGTAAATTATTATCCATTTCTGAACAGGACTTTTTTTTATTATTTTTTTTGTTTTGTTTTGGAGAGTGTTTGTTATAAAGGTCAGTTTGTTTCATTTTAATGTAGCCTTAATGGAAGTGATCTGCATCTTTGCAAGAGCAGATGCAGCTGAGTTCACATTAAGTGTGTTAAAGGAATGAAGGACTGTGAGATAAAGAGAAGCAGTTGGAAACAGAATGGTTTTTAAATTACTGTCCCTTGCAAATAAAATGTCTCCATTGCCTGCAGTCTAGGAACTTGATTTTGCCTACTGGGTAGTATCAAAGACTAGTTAAAAATTTAGGTTTATGAGCAGAGCAGATATAAATCTTAGAAATACTGTTTCCTCATTAAAAATGGTTAAGTATAGTTTGGGCTGCAGATAAATAGAAAAACATAGAAGCAATTTGTAAAATTAAGGTTTTTTAAAGTCTTACCGACTACTTGGTTAAATAACTGGAAGTGGTGGTAAGGTATTTTTAAATACTGAAATTAGCTGTAGTTTTTACTACAGCGTTGTGATTTTTTTTTAATTATGAAAAATTTTACTTTTCTTAGGTTGAGGCTGTTTCCCATGTAAAGATGAGTGTGTGCATTGAAATTAATGCTTCATGTCAGAATATGACAGTCGAAAACAATGGGCTTTGCTCCTCAGAAACAAAATATCTAAGAAATTTAGATGCTTAAAATCCTTCAATTCAGCACAGAAGTGAGTACATGCTGGCCAAAGCTGTGTTCAGCAAGAAGATGGATGCACACAAATGAAGAGATTCCAGTGCTACATACCTGTGATAAATGCATTCTTAACCAGTTGCTTCATTCAAGCATTTGTTTATATTATTTTGAGTAACAACTTCTATATTAGTTACTATTTGGGAGATGGCAATTATATGGTTGTTCATCATAAGCTTTCCACATGTTCAAGAACAGTCCTCTTGTTCAAAGCTGAGTACAGGAAATGTTCTTATGGACAAGGAAAGCATCTTTGTGGACTGATGGGGAATCATCAAAAACTGTGTAATAAAGCTAATGGGGATTAGCTTTGCTGCATGAAATCTTCTGAGTATTTGAATCAAAACCTGTGATTTGGTACTTCATCAGAAGGTAAAACAAGTTAAACTGACCTTTATAAAAAACATTTATTCTAAGTTATTTTACTAGGAATCAAGCTAGGGCACCTTAATTCTGGAACTAATTACTTTTTTTTTTCTTCTTAGTATCTGAGTAAACACCAATAGAACTTGAACTGTTGAAGATATTTGCATGAAATTGCACCTGGGCCAATGCTCATGTATTTATAGTTTTGCCCAGCAGCTGTTGTATTACATTTTCCTCTTCCTAATCCCTTCTGAAAATATCCTCAAGAGTCTCTGACTCTGTGCCTACTTCAGCAATGAGATTTTTTTCATGTAAAGATGTTTGTGCTACTGTTTATAAACTACAGTTGTAAATAAACCAGTACAATTTGAACATAACTTGTTCTGTCAGGAGGCATTTAGTTGCACACTGTGTAAATTCTCTGAATCAATTAAAAGTTTTTCCTAAAGGTGTTTTGTAAATGGAGGTGAATTTGATCTTTGGAGTGGAAGAAGCTGATTATGGATCATAGGGAACTACTGCCAGTGACTTCTTAATGTAAGTATTTTGGAATTTAAGTTAATTTCAGTAAGTACTCCTGAGACATAGTTAAGTGTTCATGGAAAGGTCAAAATTAACAAATGGTCATATTATAGAAAGGATTTTTGCATAAATTCCAGACTTCTCAGCGTCATATTTTTTATTATGAAGATGTTGACAGACTGGTACAGCACATTTCTCCTAGTCAGGAGGGGGGAAAGTGAAAATTACAGTCACTTGTTTAACAGGTGTATTTGAGTATTAAATATGGAATGTAGGTAATGTGATGATTCACTGTGAGGACACCAAATACAGACCTTTTAGCTCTACAAAAAGTAAAGCAATAGTAAGACAGTTCTTAAATCTATTCTGTGTAGAAACATATAATCCAGCCAAGTTGAATTTTTTAAATTGCCTTTTCCTGTTAGCCCTTACATATGGGTCTCAGCTATGGTTTTATCTTTTCCTTCCCATTACATGTCAGCTGTAGTTTCAAAACTTCAGATACTGTAAAATAACCTTTTTCAATGTAGGCATAGTCTGCTGAATGTGTGAAAACTTTCCCTTTTGGGAAGGAAAGGGGTGATAGTAGGTAACTTGTTCTACTGGATATACTCAGTGCTTACAGGTGCTCTTGTTTTGAAACTTAAAAAATACATTTTATCTCTCTGATCCGTGGGAAACTGGATTTTAGCCTGTGCTTTTCATCTCGAAGGGGTGATACAGCTTCATTCTTTATTCTCTTTTTTATTTTGTGTGAAGTCATGAGACAGCTGTTCTTGGCACCTGGAGCCCTGCAAAGTGTGATGTTTGGGGCAATTTATTTTTTTAATTGTATGTGCTCTCTCTACTACCATGGGCACGTGTAAAAAGGAGGGAGGCCTGCCAAAGAGGTGGTGCACTGCCTGTTCTGTCATCCTTTGGCTTGGTCAGTTTGGGATGAGTGGTTTTCTTTACAGCTCCAAGGGCAAATTGAATGGTTTTCTGATTGGAGGAAGGTTTGGAATTGCTGCAAGCAGTAGTGGTGGTGCATTTTACAGTGGTTGTGCACATCCCGTCCTTTATCTGTCTGCATGTTTCCTGGAAGGGAAGCTGTGTGAGAGTCATCACCCTGGGTTACCCATCTTATCTTTGCCCATTCCTCCATCATGTGCTTTCAGCTTACAGATATAATCATATAATCTTGTGGTAGAAATACTGCCTCTGCACAACATGAATCTACAATTCTACAGACATGCTTCTAAAAAGCCAGAGATGAAAATATACACGTGAGGCAGCAATGTTGTGTGCTGAGTGAAGGGGAGCACTTGGTGTTTAAAGCTAAGCAAGAACAGAGTGGCACTGAGTGTGGTGGTTTCACAGAATTGGACTGGACCTCTGGAGATCACCTGGTCCAAGGCCCCTGCCAAGGCAGGGTCACCCAGAGCAGGTTACACAAAATGTGTCCAGGTGGGTTTGGAATGTCTCCAGAGAGGGAGACTCCGTGACCTCCCTGGGCAGCCTGTGCCAGTGCTCTGCCACCCTCAGTGTAAAGAAGTTCTTCTTTATGTTGAGGTGAAATTGGTTGTGTTTTGGTTTATGGCCATTGCTCCTCATTCTGTAGCTGGGCATCACTGAAAAGTGTCTTGACACCATCCTCTGGACAATTGCCTCTGAGATATTTATATGCACTAATGCGATCCTCTCTGTCTTCTCTGGAGTGAACCGGCCCAGCTCCTGCACTCCCTCCTCATGAAAGAGATATTCCAGACTCCTCATCATCTTCGTGGCCTTCCCTGTACTTCTTCGTGGCCTTCTTTCTAGTACTGAGGAGCCCAGAACTGGACACTACTCCACTCTGGAGATCCGTGGAGATGTTCGTACCTTGTAATGGAAGATGGGGATGTCCCCGGTGAATGAGTTGCCTGTAAGCTGCTGCAGCTCGCTTGGGAGGAGCCCTTAGCAAACCGAAGGCTGCGGGGGTTGTTGTGCAGGGCAGGGCACACAGGCTGTGCCACGGCCGCTCTGCCAGCCCCGGAGCTGTGCGAGCCCGGCAGCCTCTGCCGCCGGCGCGGGCGGGGCGGCCTCGCCCGGTGTGAGGGTCCCGGCTCCAGCCGGGGCCGCTCGGGGCTCCAGCCGGGCCGCTCGCAGGCGGAGCTCGGGCCCTTTCCCCGCAATCCCGGCCGGGGCCGGGACTGCGAGTCC
>VZRZ01003569.1:143084-180896 GCA_013398175.1 Climacteris rufus | reverse complement strand
CAGCCTCTTCTCCCAGGTAACCAGCAATAGGACAAGAGGACACAGTCTTAAAATGTGACAGAGAAGGTTTAGGTTGAACATCAGGAAGACTTTCTTCACAGAAATGGTGATTAGGCTTTGGAATGGGCTGTCCAGGGAGGTAGTGAAGTCACCATTCCTGGAGGTGTTTGAGGAAACACTGGATGTGACACTCAGTGCCATGGTCTGGTTGACAAGGTGGTGTTAAGTCATAGGTTGGACTCAGTGATCTTCAAGGTCTTTTTGAACTTAGTTGATTCTGTGATTCTGTGATCGAGACATTCTAGACGTTTAGATGAAGAGAAAAGCCAAGTAATTCTACTTCAAAGACACTGTGCTTCTATTGGGGAAAAATAATTGGACTTTTCCCATTGAATTTAAACCTTCTCAACAGTATAAACAGAACTGAACTTTGTTAGTTCAAGATGGAGGGGCAAATATTAACCACAAGAAGAGAAATAGCAAAGAAACTGTCTGATTGGAATTAGAGAGGTGATTTGGGATCATGACTCCTTGGAGGTTGCGAAGGAAATCGTCATGGGATGACTTTTCCTTGGAATGTTGTCCCCTTCATGCTTGGCCATAGCTTCTCCCCTGTGTCCTCACCCACTCGTTTCAGCATCAGTGGCAGCCACCATCCAACCCTTCCACAGCCTTGTGTCTCACCTGACATTCCCCTGCACCCAGGAGTTGTGCCTGAGCTGTGTAATATGCAGCCCCTCTGATCTCCACACCTGGCAAAGAGAAAATTAATCTCAGACTAAAGAGGGTGAATGTTATGATCTTCTTAAGCCCAGCTGCATAAACAAAGCAGTAGCTACAGGCTATGTCCACTGCCCCTGCTGTATTGTGGAGACTCAGAGCCCAGTGTTTGGCAGGAGGCCCAGTTGTGTCAGTAGAAGTTCCAAGAAGGCCCAAAATGTGGTAAACCACAGTTAAATTGCTTTCTTTGTCAAAAAGAAAAGAAAAAGCATATCACTCCATTAGACAAGCCTATGACATAGGAGCCACACGGGACTTGAGTCTACAAAATTTTGAGTTTTCTACACTGAATTTGAATTTTTTACCTCATTTAAAGGTGAAAAGAAAAGGCCACAAGGAAATCATACATCACAGTTTCCTGGAGATTTCCTAATCATAGTAAAACCTAAATTGTGCACTGGTCTACAGATGACTGATATCATCATTATGAATGGTTAATTAATTCTTTACACTACAGAGTCCTACTCTTACTCTGTCATCTATGGCCAGTGGAGCCCAATGGCAGTCCAATTTATATGGACTGGAAGGCTTCTCCCAGGCTGAACTGAGTTCCCAGCTATGACAGGAAACCACAAGCTGTGTAAACAAAGGGTATTGTGGTAAAGAAGAAATCCACTTCTGTATATAGTAATTGTCAAAACAAAAAAAATACTCAGGCTGATAATAGATAAAAGTAATACAAAAGAAGGATTTAGGGAAAAGTTTTTAAAGACATATTGTTAGCATTCAATAATAAGGAAAACATACTGCCATATATTAGCCAAGTTCATATGGATCTTTTCAAAGCTCCACACTTACTTCCTCCTTGTATTGAATATTTTGCCTTCTGATGCAGGATTAACAAATGAACAATATTAATTGAATCAGTATTTACATAGCTGGCAAATGTACCATATAATTGCAGAAGAAATCATAAAATATACCATGCTCAGTTCTGCTACTTAATAATTTTTCCTTATTTCTCTGTTTAGATCATTGTTCTGAAAGCTGAGGCACTTATGAGCATTTGAAAAGAGCTGAAGATCAAATTCCTGTTATTAAGGAGCAGCATCCACTCTCTCATTTCAGCCCTGTGGGAAAATAAGCTGCATATCTGTAGCTTTTACCAAGAGGTCTACTTTTGAAATCTGTTCTAGAAAAGGAAGCTGTAACATCTTTTTCACAGTTAAGCAAAGCAAATAGTGCAGATGACACATAAAACTGAAATTCTCTTTCAAAGGAAAGTTGCAGATTTGTTTCTGTTTAACTACTTGGACATAAGTTCACAAAATTAACCACATGCACAGATGCATTCACAAGACCAGGGCCTTTCTTAGGAGTGTATCCCACAGAAGCAGAGAGAAAACTGGTGTTTTGGACAGACAGCTGACGAAGTACTGAGTGTTGGCTGCTTTCCCTGCTGTGTCATCCCTGCTACTGCACAGCTATGCAACTGCAGCTGAACCACGCTACTTGATTGGTCCTACGGGCTGATGAACAAAAAGATCAAGTTATTTTGATCTTTCTACTGTTTTACATTTCATAGACATCTTACTACTGTGTTCCAGAAAGAGTTACTACAAAAGTTTATTTCCATATTCACATGTCTTCTGACTTCTTGTGAAGTTATTCATATTCCTGCAGAAAGATCTTCTTGCATATACCAATTTCAAGAAGACAAGTCAGTATCTCATACAGTGAAAATTGTAATGGAAACAGCAAAAATATTTTTAATTTTATCATGTATTTTTATTCAACTGAGAAATTAGGCAACTATTTCTGGCTTAAATTAATAAAATCACTCATAATTCTTGAGACTTCCAAAGACAGCCACAGTATGAAACATAATGAGCCCAATCTCAGCACTGCATGTGTTTAAGTATTACTTTGTGTTTCTCAAGAATTCATTATTTGAACTGCTGTGTTTTCAGACTATTGCATTTCTCATTTTGTTTGACATTCGTAGGTTTCATTAAAGTCTCTTTTTCTCAAGTTATTTGAAGTCTCAAAGTAGAACTTCCCCTTTAATTAGGATTGGGTGACAAGTAGTACTAATGTATTAGAAGATTTCTTTTCCATCAAGCATGCAAAGGAATTATTTTGATTTATTCATCATAAGCATAGTGACTGATGTGAAAATTAATGTACTTGCATTCATTTTGCAGCAATAAGGTTAAGTTTGGTATTAATTACTGGCATTTTAATAATAGCCTTAAGAGTTTTAATTCAAGTATCAATATCCAAGCACATTAAGGTCACATTCTATTGTATATCCTGTGTCTCTGCCAACATTCTTAAGGATCCAGAATACTGATGGTCTAGGAGTCCTATATCCATTCCCTAGCTCCCCATGATCCTCTGTCACACATTTAAGGTATGAATCACAATATTCAGAGGAATTTCACAAGGCTCAATTTTACAGTTCTCCATATAGGCACCTTTAATAACCCTTTTGCTTTGGGGTGATGCTGGTCAGAAGACATGCTGGAGGCAGGGATGTAACAACCTGAGTTGAACAGATGACATCAGTTCTTGGAGAAGACAAGGCAACTTCACATGCTGTGGGAAACCTCGCTCCTTAACAAACTGCACAAAACACAGAAATTATGCCTGTTACACTAAAGGCATTTTTCTTACCAGTGAAAATCAAATTTTATAAAAATACAAAACGAGCCAATGAGAAGATTTTACTCTCCAAAAGAAGGCTTAGAGATTTTGAACAGCTCAGTAATCAGCTTCACATTGACATTGATTTTGTACAGAATACTCGTAAGAAGTGTGATCCTCTTGGCACTCTAAACCCATAGTTTATAGGGTGCCTCATGGCACTATAAAATCTAGTTATTATCCTGAAGGAAAACAAAAAAAAATGCTGGCTTGCATCCTTTAATGCATTTGCAGTTATCCTCACATATCTCTATCTCTATTGACCCATGTATATACCATGTGTGATCCAGGTTTGGATATTTATTTTTACATAATGCTACATCTCATACATGGAAATATTCTTATAGGGAATAATTTTTAACACCCACCCATACTGTTACTTAAGTACAAATTACCAATAAAATATTGAAAAGAGCATACAATAAAACTATTTGGCATAGTACTTTGGAATAATGTCAAGAAATACCAGAGAATCAATGGGACAGACTTACAAGGTCTGACCATATGCAGAAGTCATGCCCTTTCCTTCTTGTTTACAACAAGCTAAAAGCAGGCTGCTTAGCCCTACACCTAAGAAATAAAATATAATTTTAAAAAAGCTCTGAAAAGAACAGTGAGTCTATTTCCCAGCGGTTTCATTTCAGCCTTCTCAGATGACAGAAAGATGACTACTCTAAAGAAAAGCTGTCATTTAAATATGATAATACAGATTTTGTTAGAGGCAACAAATACATCCTGATTGCATTTCTGGTTGGATTGGAAACATGTTATTGGCAGGCATGAACTTTAACCTGTGGTTGCTCTTGTCTTTTGGCAAAAGGATCTTGAGCTGGAGTTCATTCCCAGGATTTAGCTGATTGACCAAACACTGTGATTTACCTTATTAGGAAAGAAGTCTGACAGCAGAGGCTCCATCAGCATTCCAGATGAGAGTTGCTTGCCACTGACCAGCTTATGGAAATTACAGTACAGAGTTTTAGAAGATGAGCATTTCATTTCCAGAGTAAATGTCATTGCTTTATTTTAATTGCATCCTGGAAGAACATATTTACAGGGATAGTACAAAGGTACTTTTCCTCTTATATTTAACTTACACATGTATACACTTCTTCACAATTACAGTAAAAAACAAATAGTAGATATGAGTACAACATGTTTAAAATGCCTTATGCTGCTTCAAATTTTATGGGACCAATCTTTGGTTCTTTACTTGTGATGTGCATGTTTAAAATCTGACTGCAAAGAGCATGAGCAGAGACTATGCTTCTCTCAAAGTAAAAATCCAGTTGTCCTGATGTTCCGCTACAGAGAATTGGAATAAGAATATATTCATAGTCAATAACCACCCTTTGCAAACTCCCAGCACACCAAAGTAAGGGAAGTTTTGTGTAAGGTATTTCAGTAGTAGAATTTCGTCACAGAAACGTAAATATAAATGTCAAAAAGTCATGAACAGACTTTCTAGACAGATAGGAAAAAAATATTCCTTTAAGCGCTCACATTTTTTTTTAATTTGAACAGGGGATGAAGCGCAACTCAAGCTATTGGATTCATGGCATCTCAGATTCCTCACAAGGGGAAGCAGAGGGAATTGCACTGATCTCTGTGGTGACCAGTGACAGGACCCAAGGGAATGGCTTGAAGTTGTGTCAGGGGCGGTGTAGGTTGGATATTAGAAAGAGGTTCTTCACCCAGAGGGTGGTTGGGCACTGGAACAGGCTCCCCAGGGAAGTGGTCACAGCACCAAGCCTGACAAAGTCTAAGAAGCATTTGGACAATGATCTCAGGCACGTGGTGTGACTCTTGGGCTGTCCCATGCAGGGCCAGGAGTTGGACTCAATGATCCCTGTGGGTCCCAACACAGGATATTCTATGGTTCCATTATTCTGTGGTTTCTGCTGGCCTTTGAGAAGGTTCTGAAATGCATTTTAACATCCTAAAACCCTTTCAAATCCAGGTTTGCTACTCAGCCCCCAGTTTAACATAAAAACATGATTTTTGAGACCTATTGCAGAGATTGCTTTAATCATCTTTCTGGGGAAATCAGAAGTGAGTATTTTCCCATGTCACTGAGATGCCTCCACAGTGTGAGGTTTTTCTGCTCCTCATAGCACACAGGACAAAGTGGGAAAGACAGAGAGGCATGTGACTAATTGCTGACATGCAGTACATTTCAGGGATATTGTACAGTTTCAGCTTTCTGAAGGAGCTCAATCTCCTTGTAAAATCAAGCTGAAAGGAGATTAAGAGGGATACATCCCCAGAACAAGCTAGGATGCTCCGTTGTGCCTTTGTGAGGAAACATGTTAGAGGCCCTGTTGGAATGGGGGAAATCTGACTATTTATCAAGCAGAAGTAGTTCTGTAAGGAAATATGATCCCAAATGTGAAAGTTACTGCTTCAAATTCCCAGCCAAGTTAAATTAATAAATGTGTGACCTAA
Organism: Climacteris rufus; assembly: GCA_013398175.1. Classification (NCBI taxonomy): domain Eukaryota; kingdom Metazoa; phylum Chordata; class Aves; order Passeriformes; family Climacteridae; genus Climacteris; species Climacteris rufus. The sequence goes on along the minus strand of VZRZ01003569.1, from coordinate 175,028 downwards.
ATAATCCACATCCCTCCATCTTATTTTCTTCTTTCAGGTGCAGGACAATGGGGCCTATGTAGTGGGCACAGCATAAATTTCACTCTGTTTTTCATGCAGTATTTAAAAAATACACAAACCTTTTCCTCTAAAGGACAAGTCAAGTGCTGAATATTTTGGAAGGCAATAATACTGTCAAATTTAATAACCAGAATTTAGAAGTGGTCTAGTCTTTTCTACTCAGAAAAAAAAAAAAATAGAGTATCGAACAATAAGTTTTATTGCACTCATAGGTAATAAAGAAGAATTTTAAGGCCCTGAACCTCAAAAATGGGAAAGGGCCTCTTTCTTTTCTGTGGTGTACCCCAGCCAAGCAATGAATGAACATGAATCTTACAAGCCTTTAAAAAGAGTTGAGAAAGGAACAGCAGAGAAGATAAATCTTATAATCACCGAACGGCCTGACCTGTTTTCAGGAATGATGACCTTAGGAATGATGACCTTAGGAATGTGCTGGTGTTCATCTGATGCTCCAGACACCAGCAGCGATATTGAGGGAGTCCAGTTCCCCCTTGCTCTCCCAGGAACCACATCAGGTATTTTTTGCCTTCTGCCTCGATGTTTTCTGTTCGTCTGCCATCAAGCAACTGAAGATTTCTTTGAATCTTCCTGCAGGTCTTCGCCAGCCTCAGCACTCTGCCACTGTATGCATCATCGGTGTCCAGACTATCACGGTCCCATTGTGGGAGATTCAATATGGGAGATGAAACTTTTGCTCAAAATGTCAAGTCTGTAGAAGCTTAGACTTCCATATGGGCACATCTGTTGTGTGACAGAGGCCTGTGGCCATCAGCAGTTTCAGTATCTTTCTGCTCAGACACTCTGAGCCACAGGGCTGGCTACAGCATCATTCCTGCATTCCCACTAGCACAAGGAGTTGCAATGACCTCTCCTTCAGGGTTTCAGCAACAATCAACTTCCTTTTAAAGAACTATAAAATATATATGTTTAGTTATTGCATCTTCTGGTGAAAAGGTAGGATGCATTTTATATTATATTTCATTTCAGTATTTTAGGCTTACAAAAGTAAGCTCTCTGCCCTGCCCAGTCCTTTTATTTTTTGTTGCTGTTCTTTCTCTCTTTTTTTTTTTTTTTTCTGTTTTTGGTAGGGAAGCTCAGATCATATTGAACTCAAAGGATGAAAACCACAAATATGTAAGAAAATCATGACAACCTTTGCTTAAATCACGACTGTATGATGCCAAAAAAATATTTCCTCCTGGTATTTATTCGCAATTGTCAAAATCATTGCAAATAACAGTCCATCTGAAACATGTGGATTTAGTCACTGGCAGAAAACAAAGCAAGAGCCCTGCAAGCTGTATGAAGCACATGACATTTTGACTGGAGATTATCCCCTTGCATTGCCTCAAAAATTATTTATATTCATTGCTGCTTCAAAGAAATAAGATGCTGATAAACTGAATAACAATTAGCTGACCTGCTATGCAAACAATATGAATGACTCATTTAAACTAACATTTGAGATTGGCTGTACTGGCCCCTTTTTTTGGCAGTGCTCAACAAGAGATGAAATTGAAGTAAAATTGATTGAAGACAAATATTGGTCAACATGCCTTACATCACCGTTTGTCCTGGAATGTCACAGTCATATAAGAAATTAAATACCTGCTTGTTCCATGTTTGTTTCCTCTGAATCAGAAACTGAGGTAATTCTGAAATAAAATATTATAGCTAAGGACTGTGATGGTTTTTAAAATTGAGAAGGAACTCACCTCTATATTTTATTGCAAAATCCACTCCCAGACAATGCAAATAACAATGCTGAGTGAACTTTCCAAACCAGCCCCCATGTAGGTGTGCTTGTCCTTCTTTTCTTCGTAGACCCTTCTGATCAGTGAAGAGAGTACAAGAACCATCTTCATTTTTTATGGTGTGAGAGCCTGGGCTGTCAGGCTGTGGTGTGATTTGTGTCCCTGCTGAACCTGGCAGGAGGGACATCTCAGGAGCGTGGCTTGAGCATGGGAAGCCTGTCAATCCAAGCACCATGAGTTTTAATTCTTGAACTGAATTACCCACTATTCTGTAACAGCAAAATGCTTAAAAAGATACTTATATTTAAGCACATGTATGGGCTTCATAGCCTTGAACTAACTTATTTGTGTAGGCATAGTTAAGTATTCACCTAAAAGCTTGCTCCAAAGAGGTGGATTTAGAAACATTAACTGTATAGGCATTGTAATAACAGAGCCCCTGAATCCTGTCTGATTGTCTCCAGAGCTTTAATATTTTGCATGCCAGCCTTTAGTGTTTGAGAAATCCCAGCACGTGGTTTATATAAATGACCCAGAGAAGCTGTACTGCATTGCACAGCAACTTTTTTTTTCCACACAAGGCAAACAGCTGAAAAGGGTGAACCCCCACCTACTTCTGCATGAACTTTTGATATGAAACTGGATCTCCAGGACAACAGACAACTCTGAATATAATGGAAAAAATGCTTTCTGCATTTCCTTTTACCCTTTCTGTACTGTTCTGAAAAGCATATTCTTCCAATAAAAAAACTGTGTTCTTCCAGTGTGAAATACTGCTACAGCAGTTAAGTAGATTCACCAGCACCATGTATTCTCAAGTAGCATCCTCAGGATCATAAGAAAAAATTGATTTCTCCCTTCTACTGTCTGTTTTTGCTCAAGGTTTGAAATATGCAGTCATTTTTTTTTTTTTTTTAGCTGGGTGTTTCTCTTGCAAATGTTCTTCTATCAATGCTGGAAAACATTCTAAAGAAGAAAAATTGAAAGAGATTAGAAGTATTACTCTCAAATCCCTTCTCAATAGCAAAAATGTAACATGGCGAAAGAGGAAATACAATTATTGTGAATAATGACCACATCAGGCAAAAAGAAATCAGCTTTGTTCTTTTGTTTCAGCAATTTTTATCTTGCTGATGATCACTATTGTCACATATTTTCAGTGCTTAATTTCAAACAATGCATGCTGCAAATCATTTCAGCTTTCAGGTTTCTTGATTCATAAAATCACTTGAGTTGCACGTGATTATTTCTAGTGAAGGATGACTAATATAAAGCGCTTATGCCGGATGCTCTCGAGGTAGCGACAGCGCCTTTATGCGTGCGGAATCCCTGCCGGGATGAGTTGTAGAACTCTCCCAAAGGACAGAGTCCCAGCTACCGCAGATAACCTGTTTCTGCTGGCTCCTCTGGGATGAGAGTTTCCCCAGGCATGGTGCAGTAGCACAGATGAGAATAAAAGGCTACACAGAGGGCTCTCCCTCGGGATAACAGCCGTTTATTGTGAGTCCAGTGTTGCGTTTTGAGGGTCCAGAGTTATCCAGATGGCTGAGTAACCTAGAAGAAAGAGCCCAGAAGAAGCCCTGCAGGGCTCTTTTAAAGGGAGATGGGATCAGGAAACACCCAATGGGGAATGGCATAGTTCAAAGTGACCAGTGGAGAAGAGCTTTCCAGGGCATAGCCATATATGGCATCTGAAGTATGGATGCAGGTAATACAAGGGAAATATGGGATTTTACCACAGCTCAGGTAGAGGGTTCAGATATTGGAGGAAGAAGGCCGAGGGCTTTGCCTTGGCTTTCATCCCACCAAAACCTGAAGCTCAAAAGCAGCAGCTTCTGCCAAGCACACTGCTACAACTAATCACTTCAACCATATACTACTCTTCTGCACTTTGAAGTTCGTAGGTAAGAACTCTTAAAATAAAGGAAATTGTAAAAATTATTTCTGAGAAAAAAATTCAGACCATTTATGATTATGTGTGAAAAAATCATATTCTTATTAATAACTTCATAATTATGTGAACACTCCTGATAAACAAATTATGGACTATTGCAAACATGCAGTAAAATTTTCATGTGTACTCACACAAATACCCCCTTTCATTGTCAGTGCTATTTAAATAGCTTGATCTCCTGGGTAGCACTATTGTAGTAAATCAATATTGCTTCAGTGCCTAAGAATGCCATCAAGATATATTCAACATGAGAAAATCAGTAAGAAAATAATAATTACAAATTTACACATACTAGGATTTACTCTTCTTTATTTTCCTTTCACTTAAATTTGAAGTGGCAGTGTTTCCTTAATAACATTTTAAATTATGATTGGACATCAAGAGGTATTTGTATTTTCCCAGCAAAACATTCTGTAATATGGAAGGAGTACATGGTCTGTGAATACAGGGTAAGAACCAAGTACTTCATTCATGCTTTGCCCAGAGCAGGAACCAAAAACAAGAGTCAGGTTTATTTGCAAGAAGATTCTGCAGACCTTTTAAGTCACCATTTCGAGCTAGAACACTGCCTAAAGGTCAGCCACAAAAGCAAAATTTAAGCAAAACTCTCATGATACCACCTAATAATGACTGCTTTGTCTCTTCAGAGTAGGCCTTTTATTCCTTTCTAACTCTTCTGGAAATAAATATGCAGCTTGAGTAGTACAGGAAGATTCAATGCTAATGGCAGAGAAAGAAAAGTCAGAAATCTGCAATACTGGGAGACTCACTATCCTCAAGAAGAATGCCAAAAAATAAAAGTAGTTGGTGACTTCCCCCTGCTGGCAGTGGAGAGACCCATTTGCCTCCCAGCTCTGGTTACAGCTATCCAAAATGTTTTTGACAGCTGGAGGGGATACATCTGGGCTCCTGGTACACATTCTCCTTCACACAAAGATAAACACAGAGGCCAGAGTGAATCCAAGCAGACCATAAGTGACTACAGACCTCTAGCAGGGGCAAGCATTACTCTCATCAGCTTTCCCGGGAATGAAAGCCAGGGTTCACACAGGGACAAGCACAGCCTGAGGGTAAATATGGCCATGTCCATAACGTCAACAGCAGGGTTTTACTTTCCTTTATCATGGGATGATATTCTGTGAGCTCCTGAGGGAGGATGGCTCCCCTGGAAAAAAAACCCGAGGTGTATCTTTGCACATATGCGAATGTAATGAAAAATGTTTTAAATTGGGATCGAGGGGAAAGGAAGCAAATTCCTCCAGGTTAGGATAAATAGGAGAGAAGCTTAAAAGATAGTGTGACAAAGTTTTGTACAAAAGGATCAAAAGAGAAACTGTGATGGAACATCAGATGTAAATCAGAACTGCCATTATTCCAATGCAAGATGCACAGGGAGAAGTAAAAGTAGAAAGTCCTAATGTGTAACCCAAACCAGGATTTAATTGGCAAAGAAAGTTTAATGGTTTGGCTTTTTATGTAGGGAATACCAATGTGAAATAAACAACCAAATTTCTCTAAACATGCTTTTTGACTGCTAACATTTTAAGAAATAATGGTCTTCAGCAGCAAAAGAAAGAAGAGGGTTAAAAGTGTAGCAAAAAAAAAAAAAAAAAAAACCAGGGCATGCTGCAGTCTCTTCAGCATCAGGAACGTTTAGGAACATTTCCACCATCTGACAGGAACAACAAAGACAAAACTAACACTGTCAGAGGCAATAAATAGATGAGGTGAACTTTCAGCCAACAACTCTGTGATTTTCTGATCTCCATGATTTCCCAAAGTGTGATTAAATTATTCAAGGAAGTATCAGAAGTATTCAGAAAACAAGAATTTCATTTGGTGAAAAAATTCCACATCTGTTTGTTTGGTTTTTTTTTTCTTTTCCTGTCAGAAAGAAACCAAATTAACAAGACAAAAGCAGTCCCATCATTCATGACCTGATTACACCAGGAGTGGGGCCCTGCCTAAGACTCCACACAGCTTATCATAAGGCTCTGCTTTGTCTGCTTTGGGGCAGGGTTGTTTGTTTGCTTTGCTTTGCTTTGCTTTGCTTTGGTTTTTTTCCACATTTATGTCGTTCTACTATATTAAATGACCAAAGACACCATACCTAGCCCTTCAGCCTCCCTCCCATGCCGTGTCTTTTTTCAGATGGATCCCTTGACCAGCTGTTCTGTCTGGAGACAAGTATTGCAGCTGCAACTGGTTTTGCCATCTAAAAAGATGCAGCATAGCAAAAGTTCTGGTTTCTCTCAATTTGTGTTTTCTGAGATGTAAAGTTTCATGTCAGAATTTCTGTTCAACTCCAGAAGTGGCATAAAATGCTCATTCAAATCTATTGGAACGACTTGTGACCACAGTGTAATACTATAGTGTACAGACTGAAGAGTAACACTATGCTGTCATCATTTGCTCAACAGTGGAAAGATTTCTTTGCTACTCAGATCAGGTTAGTGGTAAGGAGTGCCGAACTTTGCCCTGAGATTTTCAAAGGAAAATACAATTTCCACGGACACTGAGTAATTGACTTTAACAGTTTGCCTTCTGCAGAAGACATTAAGTTCTATGGAAATGTGTTAATCAGACTCTAAGGCTTGCATATAATGATTACCAAATTGTATGCTTGTAACATGAATGAAAAGAAATGCTTCATGTGTCTGTGAGTTGCTATAAAATCACCTAAGATCAATCAGTCTTCTCAATTCATCTACTTTTAATAATTGGTTTCATATTGCAGTATTTAAGCTAGCTGATCTTTAGATTTCTGAAACTAAATAAATATCTGCCTTTTTTTAGTCACGCTTAAATTCCTTCTGTGCTCAGTATGACAAAAATAATTTTATTTGAATCTTTATTCTGTCACACCAGTTTAGAAATGTGTCTTCAAGATGATGATGACATACACTCTTACACTGCTATTTCTCTGCCCCCAGAGCATTTTTGAGGTGCTGGATGTCGTGGAAACAGACTTAATCTGTTGTGAATGCTGCAGACCCAGATAGTAGCTGCATTGTGATTATTCACCCGGCACTGGAATTCAGCTCCATAAGAAAGAGAGTGCCGTAACAGTTTGCTGTTTGAAACAAAAAAGTAATATCGTGTGCAGCCATAACAAAAGTATCATTCTGTACAAACAAACTTATCAGGAACCATAACAAGACAATTCAGGGTTCAGCCTGCAGAAAAACTGCTTGTTGAATCTGAATCCAAAAAAATGACATTTTGTTATTGAAAGTTTCAAAAGTTCAAATAATTTTCAACCACCTGAGAGATTTCGAACTGGGGATTGTCAACAGATGCTCCTGACTTGCAGAGACTTTTACCGATATTATTTTAATCCTTTCTCCAGCTTTTTTGGAGAATCCCTCCATGCCCACCCATCTCAGTAAAATATGCCTTTGTTCCTTCTAGGCTGGCCTGCAGCTATGTGGTATATTAGGGCACGAAGCATTCAGTACTAAGGAAACTCAAGACAGGGACAAGGTCTTCTGGTATATTGTACCTGCACATATACCTTGACCATTTTCCATCCCTACTTGCAGCCCTCTGTTGTTTACCAAATCAAGTTCAAGTTGAGTTGCATGGGTTCAAAGACTCAGTGATTAAAAATTTAACATGAGTCTCCTTACAGATGGTAAAATAAAGATAGCCAGTAAAGAACTACTGATTTAATTAGGATAATCTTTCTATATGGTTATACAAGTGTGACAGAAGTTACTTTATGACATATTGTATTCTTGAACTGCAAACACAAGAGTAAATAAACTTCACTTTCTTAAAATACCATATCAATATTCTAGCAAATAAATGCTGACAATTTAATAGCAAAGTCAGCATCCCAATAGCTTAATGAAGATGAATGTTGAATATTTGATGTATCTTCTTTTGAAAACAATTATTTCTCTATCTAGAGTCTCAGAAATATTTATCTCTGGGTTGTCTGATGAATATAGACTTTCAGGGTAACCCTTAGATTGTAATGTTTTTATCCAAAATGTGAAAGCTAACTCTCTCCAGCCCTACTTCCATGCCTCTCCTCTGATAAAAACTGAGATCACGTTAATACCAAAACCAGAAAGTCTCTGTTCTTATGTCTTTTCTACTATGTCACCTCCCTGCTCTTCGCTTAATTTCTGCAATGTAAAAAGGTTAGCTTCCTGGTTGAGAATATTGTTACAGTGTTGTGTTCTGCTAAGAAGGAAACTGTTCCATGCAAAACAATTAACACAAACATTAATAATTTGGAAACTCCTTTTCCAATGTAGTGCTGAATTTAATGTGATCAATGGAGGTACTTACACCTAATAGCTGCTTCCTAAGACATAAGTTTCAGAATATCATCTCTATTGACAGCCACTCGATTCTTGTCATGATTTTCTCTCTTGGCTGGTTTAAGCAAATGTTTATGTTATGGTTATGCAAAGGTTTAAGTTATGCCCACATTAAGTAGGGGAGTGTATATACATGTTTTTCCACAAATTCCACAGCATTCTAAATACTGTGTGCCCACAGTCAAGGTTTGAATTTGTCTTGGGCACAATAGGGAAGAGACACCTAAGACTATATTTTCATATTAAACTGTCTTGATTTTACTACATCATTAAAAACTAAAATCTCAGGATCATCTTCCAGGACCACTGTCTTCATTGCACACAATATGCTGGGAGACAGTAGAGCAGGAATGGATGCAGAAGCTCAATCTGCGAAGCCATGTCCTAGGCAGGCTTTTCCTCTAGGCAGCTTTTCCCCCACACTTCACTTCCATGCACAGGGATTTCAGCCAGACAATTGACTGATTGCTTTCCTCAGAGGCAAAAAAACCAGACCCTGTCAAACTACCACATGTTGAATCCACTGAAAATATTGGCAACAGTCCCACAGATTCAGATTTCCCAGGACTGGGTTTCTAATGAAGAATGGTACTAATGTTTATGTATTTTGCCTATTTTACTACAAAAGCTTTCATTTTTTAATGAAGTATTCATATATATGCCCATCCAGTCAACTAGTGAACTGTTAGTCCAGCTTAACAGAAGTCAATGAAGATAAATTGATCTAAAGCAACAGACCTTTATTAATTTCACCCAGCAAAGGGAATTAATCACATGTATTTAAATTAAACATATCGATATGTGACAAGTAGAAGCAATAGGTTTAACTTATTTTACAAGTTCTTTCAGGCTTTTTTTGGAAGATCTGCATTTTATACAATGTTCTTCCATCATAAATTTAAATTAAAACAACATCTCATTTGCTAAATGCCTTCTTTTCCAGCCTCAGTTGTGGTCCTCATATAATTTTCAAAACAGGTCAAACTGAAATTGTTTCTAATAGAGACAGATGTCCACCTGGGACTGTGATGATATCATTGAAGCAATTTCTGCTAGTGACCTAAGCAGAAAAACACATTAACTTCTCGTTTTTATTATTGCAAGTTTTACTTCCTCTGAGCAACTTCTATGTGGTCTCTGTGAGAAGGCAGCAGATGATCAGAGCAGGGATTGGAATACAATTGTAGTACAGACGACTTTTTTGCACCAGTGGGGGCGTCTGGATCATCATACTTTGGAAAACATGGAGCAAAACCAGAGTACGACCTTAGAACTTTCATCTGGAGAGAATCCAGAGGAGGGCATGAAGATGCTGCAAGGGCTGGAGTAGTTCTGCTGTGGAGACAGACTGAGAGAGTTGGAGATGTATATCCTAGAGAAGAGAAGGCTCGGGGAAGACTGTAGAGCCCCTTCCAGTACTTAAGTGACGCCAGTGCTTGGAGTGACAGGACAAGGGGAATGACACTGACAGACAGCACGGTTAGATTAGATATCTGAGAAGAAATTCTTCCTTGTGAGAGTGGTCAGGCACTGGAACAGGTTGCCCAGAGAAGCTGTGGCTGCCCCATCCCTGGAAGCGTTCAAGGTCACATTGGACAGGGCTTGGAGAAACTTGATTTTGTGGAAGATGTCCCTGCCCATGGCAGAGGGTTGGAACTAAATGATCTCTAAGGTTCCTCTGAACCCAATCCAGTCTGTATTAAAGTTTAGATCAACTTAGGACAACAGCAATCCAAAATAAGTGGCTTTCTGCATCCTCTCAGTTGAAAATTTATCTTTCTGGAATAAAGCAGAAAAATGTCTGAGAGCATCAATATGTACTGAGTAGACTGCTCATGGATTTCATGGTGGTGTATGCCATAGAACTATTTTGCATGCTTGTTATTCCCACACTGCTATGGGGGAATGAGTATCCCTTCTGTCTGGAATGCAATTGAGAACAGTCAGAGACATTCAAGAAAAAAGTGTCATCAGTCACCTGAAACCAAATATTGCTCATTTAGGAAATAAATTAAATATAGCCACACTGGGTCTGCTTCACAAACCTCCTAATCCTGCACACATCTACGCAAATCCACACCTATGAATTATCAATTCATGGTCACCATGACCCAAGCAAGAGTCTCCAAAGCTGCCTGACTCCCACAGTCTGAGCAGCACTCACAGCCAAAATTACTATTCCTCTGCTGTTTCTCTTCCCCATTCACCTTTGACAGTCTTCATATCTTAAGAAGTCCTAGCTAAAAATGTCATTGGCTTGAGCTTTCAGTCAAAGGCCTAGGAAATGAAATAATCTAGATTCTCAGTGAGGCAGTGAATTCAACAGATGAACTTCAGTAAGCATTCATTTGGTCTACAGAGGGCAGAAGGGAATGAAAAAAATAAAGTAACAATTCACAAGTGAACAATTACCATTAACCTCAACAAACATGTTTGATAGTTGTTCAAAGGCAAGTCCTTCTCTGAAAACTCCATGACCAGGCAGCTGTTTGCTCCTCACTCTCTCGGTTCACTCACTGGCTGTCCCAAGGAAGGGAAGAATACACCAGCAGCCTGCCCCATTGGAGGCTTCAGGGAGGGAAGAGCCTCACTATATGGCTCGCATCCTGAGAAACTGTTTCCTTTTCCTGCTCAAAGTTGCTACAGCTGGTTGCTCCACTTCACCAGTCCCCACCAGGCATCTCTGAGTTTTCTGCTATTCTTGCAAATCATCTTTGCTACTAACCATCCTCACTGGCCATAGCCTTTTGCAGGCATTTAAATTAGCCAGGTTCGACACGTTGCTTTAATATCCACTCTGTTGGCTGAGCTCCTGCTCTGCTGCTACCCTGGCTTGTTGAGCCACGAATAGGCACAATTCATTCAGCATCCATGCCACAGCTAATGTGTTCAGTATGCAGTACTTTCTCCTTTTTTATAAAAAAAGTTATTCTTAGAATTCTTCGTGCAATTTTCCTTCAGACCAGGCCGAAGCTGTATATCATAATGCAAACCCTCACCCCAGGCTCTCTGCAAATCGCTTGCCTATGTTTTCAAAACCTGGTTATGAATGTCATCGTATCACTCCCTCAAATTCAAACAGAAGTGTTTTTAATAGAAGTGCCATATGCCATTGCCAAGCTGTGGGAAGTTGATCTTGTTTCTGCCTGTGTATTCCCCCACTTTAGCCACGTCCTGCACTCTCTGGTTTTCACCATTTTCCTCTGCACCTGTGAGAAGACCTTTTTCAAGTTTTTGGGGAGCAACAGCCCTTTTTGCTCAAGCTTCAGCCCACCAGCCCATGTAGTTGCACAATACAATATGAGAAACTCTACTACTGTTGCTACAATTAGTCTAGACTTTCATCCGTGCATTAATAAAAAACAAAACTGGTGTAGAAAGAGTTAGAGATGCTGGGTTAGATATGTGTTGCCAGCCTAATATAGAGCTGTAGTAAAAAAAAATAAAAAGTAAGGCTTAGTTTGTAACATTCTGGTATTGGAGCAGAAAAAAACTGATCCAAGTTCAGCTGCTGCTGTAAATCACACAGAAGAGCTTACTGACCCATGGATAATGAATACAGTGGATTGCAGAACTGGTTCTTTATATCCAGTGTAGGCAATCTTTAGATCCTGCTTTCCCTGTGACGCAAAATAATTAGGGAACTTCAGTGGTTACAGGCTCGAGTTCATAAGCCCCACACTTTAGATTGTCCTCTCAGTGAAATTTGTTGGGTAATTTTTATTATTTCTAAGTTGAAAAGTACATGCCATGCAGGAGGGAAAAAGTCTATGCCCTCTGCCTCTGTTTTTCTTCTGCCTTACATTTGTAGTCATTTGTTCTTTAATTCCTTGTATAGTTAAATAAACACCAAATGAGTTCCCAAACATGGTACAGGGAGTTTTTCCAACCTATAGACATAAATCCAGTGATTTAAAGCTTGACACTGTAACAGATTTATCTGATGACTCTTTCTATTAAAACAAAATTTGTGTTAACAAAAATAAGTCTCTTCTGAAATGAGTGAAGAAAAAGAGTTGATGTGGGAGGGAATGCAAAAGCAAACAAAAAAAGAAAATGACAACCTAGGAAAATAAAACAAATTGAACTAAAAAATCAGGTTCAAGTTTCCAAAATTGCAGTCTGGATTATTTCTAATGTTGTTCTTGAATTTTAGTTTCAAGAAGTGTTTGGCTGGTTAAGCGGTTTCTGCATTTCCCTTCGTTAACTTAATTTTTAGAAACTTCACGAGAACATATTTCTTTGTGATTTGTCCTGATTAACTGATGTTTCATCTTTGCACCATCTGTGATATGCTAAGTATACTTTAATGGCCAAATACCAGCACCAATTAGAAAGTTCTAGCTCCAGGGCAATACTCATTGTTTCAAACTATATCTCTGTCTCTGTTAATTATGTAGTTAACAGTAAGAGAAGCAGAAACTTGCCTGGATTTGAAGATAGGGGAAAATAACTGCTTTGAACAGATGAGCAAATAGCAAGATTAGATATCTAGACAGCGAGCTGCTGTATTTCAATCTGTGAAAAGTAGAAATGCCCAAGCCCTGTAAACTTGTTCTAACATCTATACTGTGACAAGAATGGGCTTCCATAATCTACTTCCACTGGCTTCCACAAAAAAAAAAAAAAAAAGGAAAATGCCTGCAAAATACAGACTAGAACTTCCAGGTATGAGCCTCTTCTCTCTTTTGGTACTTTTCTTGTGTTAACTCCTCAATAACCTTTTCTGGGAGAAGAATCAATTTGTGGATGTAATATTTGAAAATGTGGGATGAAAAACTTTGGTTTTGACTTTGTTAGCCAATTGACCCATCTCTACCCAAATTCAAAGCCATCTCACCAAAACTGCATATGCTGCAAATTTAGAAGGCAAGTAGGCCCTTTTGATGAAGTGTGGACCAAAACAAGTAACTGCAGCATTATGGCTTTTACTGTGGAATAATATTAATACAAAATGAAATCTTGAACCTCAAGAGAATTTTAGTGTAGAATACTAATTATTTTTATAGAAATTGTAGCTATATTTTGGAGAAATAAGTAATACGTTCTAAAGGATATTTAAATATATGTTATTTTTATTCTAACTTTTATACCATAACTTTTATGTTCCTTTGACTAAGAAAAGAGTTTCTTTTATCCTCAAATGAAAATAACTCTGTCATATATACAGCCTTTTCTTGAAATCTGTTTTTAAAAAGTACATATTTGCATTCCTCAGAGAGGTTAAATTACATTATGAAAGTCTCTAGGCCATTTAATGTATTTGTATTCAGCTCCAATTTCTAGTGGCTTGGATGTTGTTATTGCTGTTCTGTGTAGGCAAAATAAATACATTCAGGGCTCAGGACTGCCACAGAGATTTACTGTTCTCCTAAAGCATGTCTTTTGTTGCTTTCACTGGGAAAAAAAAAAAAAAGAATAATAATAAAATCCCATACACACCTCAACGGTTGTTGCTAAACATAGTGTGCAATACACAAAAAAAATATGCTTGCACAGTACAGATACAGTTCCATGCAAAGCACAAGATTCAGGTGTACTTGAAAGAATATATTCAGGAATCAAGTACTACATTATGCATATCTGATAGATTTGTTTGCATGGGACAGAGAAACCAAAAAATTGGGTTGTGGCTTAGAGCAGTAGAAGGAGATATTTAGGTGAAAAGGTGACAAAAAGGTAGGCAAAAGGAAAGTAGCAGAAACTTTGCTGCAGTTCAATAGATAAAATGACTGTGTATGACATTTTAGTTGTGCACCTCAAAATATTCATCCAAAGATTTTGCAGGGCAGCAAAAGGTGCTGAGCAAGAATCGTTCAGAGTTTCCACCATTTGTCTTGTCTTTCACACACTTTACTCAAAGGCTCTAATTCTGGCTGTCACTTCATTGTCCCAGGCATGGGTTGCTACCCTCACTTTATACAGCACTTCCTAGGAGACAGGCATCCTTAGGGCTACCCAGGTGGGCACCTGTGTGGAGTGGGACCCGGAGTGAATCATCCGAGTGCTCACTTCCTCATCCATACAGTGAACACTCTGGAGCTACAGTCAGTTCTCTTCAGTGACCTTCAACATTTTTCAGATCCATCAGTCTTAATGCTATCTATCAGGCCTAGAAAAACAAGTGGAAGACTGAATATTAGTGATGGGAAAGAACATCAGAAGAAAGACTTCTCCCCTCTCAAAAAACACTGGAGCATAAAAGAAACTGAAGGACAGGTAAAGAAACAGACAGCAGTCACCATAAAACTGAAAGTGTCCCATAATATTTTTGGGGAAAAAAGAGACTTTTGTCAGTAAAAAAAATTAGCTAAAACGTTTCCACAGTAATAGAGGCTCAGACATTATTCCAGCTGTCTCTCAACAGCAAAACAAAGTGTCCAATAATACAAGCATGAAAATAGAATTTTGAGTGTTAGGGTTTCAGCTCTTGCTTACATGGAATGAGCTACAGGGGAAAATACACAGATGAAAGACTATTATGCACTCAGGAAACGGTAGGCAATTGGAGATCTATTTTTAGTCACCAACTTTTAGAACACAAAAACATGGTACATAAAATCTAGTTTCTATTTAACTTATTGAAAGATGTTTCTTGCAAAATTTGAAAAAGTAATTTTGAGAAAAATTCTCTCAAGAGGTTGTGTTTCTAAATCTCTGCTGCGCTACACCAGTTATCATCAAAGATGGTTGCCTTAAAAGTGTGAATTCTGTTTATTCCCACCTGAAGCCATCAGTTTGTTTGCAATATCACACCTTGATGACACGGACCCATCCATAATAACATAGAAAGGGCATCTAGCTTATGATGAGATGACTCCAGAAAGTTCCACTCTTTAGTTTAGTTTGGATAGATACCAACATTCAGTTGTTAAATTATGCAAATATTTTCTCAATTAAGTAGCCTTTTGGAAGTTACTTGCTCTCTCCCTTTGATCCTTCATCAATATCTCTTTGCTTACAATCATTCATTCCTGCCAACTCTGTAACACAGCAGCATGCTGCAATGCCTCCTCCTGAATTTGTCATTTTAACACATACCACTGGGATGGCTCCTAAAAGCTCTGGGAGCCCTGACAGCCTGCTGCAGTTCTGCTGAGCCCTTTCTTCTTTCTCTGCTCTGATTCTGCACAATGCCAAGAGTTTTATGTCCACTAAAATGTATTTTACTGTGCTTACATGTTGTTTGTCTTATTACAGACTACAGACAGCTCCAGCATCATAAGCACTGGCAATTTAATCATGGCTTTCATGGCATTTATGATCACTAAAGACTCTTGGGTGAAGTGATTGTAATGGATCTTTTTGTCATGATAAGGTCATTTCACTTCTAGGCCTGTGATTTCAAAGAGAATATGAAAGTTATGGTCATGTGCTTTCTGAAAGGCTCAGTAGTCTAAGATTTTTTTTTTAATATAAGCCAAAATAGCTTTAATTTCAAAAGCCTCATAGTTTCAGGGTTATGTGCAGCAATATTTTTTTAATCTCCAAGACTAAACATACCATGGTCATATTTGTATCAGAAGTGGGTTAACAGCAGCAGCAAAACTTACGTTTAATAACTCCAAGAATGTTGCAACAGATGAAATGTAGACTACAGCAACAAGGTGAGCATAGGACTATTGTGGAATCATTAGACTGCGTGATCTACTGGAAAGGTAGGGAAAAGAAAGAGTTAACAAAATGGACTTTGCTGGAATAAAGAAAAGCATGAAGCAGAATGGATCTGCTTCCACAAAAACTTACCTGATATTTAAGAGCAATGAAGAGCTAAATTATGTTGAAGGTTTTATGTAAAGGGTGATTATATCTACAGATAAATACTGTAAACAATAAAGATTTTAGATTAAATTTTGTGCTTATCCTTCATTTATAGCTCATGCTACCCCACCAAAATAATCACCAGGTTTCAGCTGATATAATTTTACAGAAATATAACAATATGCATCAATGGTTAGGGAATATGGAGCTCAATATAAAGGGAAAGGAAAGGAAGATTTATAAAACTCAGTATATTCCGCTGATTCCAAAGTCCTTACAAAAGGATCTTTAAGTGAAAGCAGCCCACTGCTTTGTTATTCATGTGGGTTTTTTTCCTTTTTCTTTCTTTTCTTAAAACAATCATTCAACTTTAAAAATATTCTGAAATAAAGTTTCATTGAATGGACCTGATTTTCCTTCAGTCAGTAGATGTTGTTGCACTTTTGAAGGATCACATTTTGCTTTTGTCAACCCTCAAAGAACAGCACTATGCATAAGAGAAATTTTCTTCCTAACTTTCATACAAATCTGATGTACATCTAGGCAAAAGATCTCTGTTGACTGTGTGGGTTTTTTCCTTTCATAAATGAGACCAGATATTTTCTCATCAGGTTTACAACATATGCATGCTGTTCCAACAAGTTTAAACATACATCAATTGTAAATCTTACCCTTTGCCAATGGCAGTAAAATCGATATACCTAAAGAAAATATAGGAAGTGAATAAACCAGGAAATATAACTCCGTAACACGTACTACTTAGTACCTCAACCCAAAATTTTACCTTTTTCATCTTTTCATCTGAACTATTATGCTATTTAAAGAAAATGGATTTCAACTTTGTACTCTATATGGTGGATGTTTATGTCAGCTTAAGAAAATAATTTGGTTTCAAGACAATTATTTCCAGGATCTGAAATTATTTTTTACTATACCTTTTGGAAGGAAAAAAGTAGTGCACAGAACAAAACACTGTCATGAATAGCAGTTTGCTTCTTACTAAAATGACTTGGACCTAATTCCACTGACTTTTTGTTTTCACTAGTAATTTTCACCAAATAAATATTTTGCCAGTTTATCATCCCCAGTGTTGACATCTCTCATATCTGTAAGCAGGTTTTTTTGACCCATCTTCATTTTGCCTCACACATTGCACTCAATTTTTCCCAAAAACTAATCTGTATCTGAATCAGTGTTTCTTTCAAAATAGTCTGGCTTACTTTCATACTTATAGATTCCTTTATTTTATTATTGTGAACCATACTTGCTACACTATGAAAGGACAAATAAATGTATCTGCATGTATAGATCACTTTAATGAATGTCTTTCTCCCCTAAATATCCCACAGTCCTGTGCTATCCCGAGTGCTCTTCTCCTGCACCAGGTGATGTGTACCATACTTTAGCAACTGTTCTGTCCAAAAGGTGCACTGCTGCTAACTCATGGGAGCAACCCATGTCCCACTGGGGCTGAGGTTTTCCTGAGGCAACTCTGGAAGGTCTCTCCAGACAGGGTGTCCTCTCCTCTGAGGTGTCCCCTCCAACTCTGCCTGTTAGCTCCTGTGATGAGCCTGGGAGCAGCACACCAGAGTAATATTTGGGCTCCTGTTTCTGCCACAGCCTTTCTGTGCTCCTTGGTGGGTGTGCAGAAAAACTTTTATCGCATAATAGATTTACCAGTCTTTACTTCTCACAATCCTTGAAAAGCAGTCCGATTGGAAGTTGACTTTTGGACGTCTCCCTGTTGCTAAAGAACAAAACATACTTTTGATGTTAAAGATTGAAGAGGAATGGAACAGGAAACTGGACTGCAAGTGATGTGAACCTCTTAATGTAAATTCTGATTGTTCACATAGCTTTGATTCCATTTTGCAGTAACCAAAACATTTCAGTGTTTCGGAAATATTGACTGTGCTAATTACACTGATAAACCAAGTAAAAACCCTTTGCCTTCTCCATTCTCAGTGTTTGCTCTGGTAATGTTTATGAAAAGTAACATCTCCATCCTTATTTGGACCTGTTAAAACGCCCCAAATTATTTTTCTCCACTTGTTCTGTAGTGTGTATTGTTAAATCACCAAATAACCTGTTCCAAAAATACTCAGTTTCTAAGCTGAACATGTTTTCTTAATGTGTGAGATCTGAATTATTCAAAATCTTTCAGTGTACAGAAATACCAGATATACTTACTATGATAATTTATATAAATTAATTTGCTTTTGCTATCCTTACATCACACATTTTTATACTCAAAACAATTCAGTTCCTCCTGCATTTATGATGGTGACTTTCTTACAAATAATATCTACAGGTGGATGTATATAATCAATTTATTTTTATAAGATCATTAATGACAGTGTTAAATAAAAATCCATTCATAACCTTCCTCCAGAATAGTATACCTTATCATCAAATCCATTATTGACTCCCAGTTTCTTCTCCATATTAAATCAAATAATTATATGGTTGTATGAGTGTATTGTGTCTTCATTTATATTAACTTTTAAACTAACAAGCATATTTCTGCTTTGCCTTATGTCGAGTTACAACTCAATGTTTGAATGTTCTTAGAGGTTCAAGTACGTACAAGTTCAGGCTTGCTTGCAAAACATTTTAAAAAGATGTGCATTCTTTATAGTTGTTTCAAGGTTAACACAGGTTTGTTGCTTCCTCAGGAGAGACAGATCTCAGTATGCAAATATGGAATGAGACTCTAACTGAAAGTGACCAAATTAATTTAAAGAAGGGTGACCAAAACAAAAAAACTTGTTTGAAGGGGAAACACGACACACAAGAGTGGTGCCATGGAAAGTGAAAGAATAAGCAGAAATATAGAAGTTATGCATGGGTGACTATTAGAATAAAACAGAAATTTCACAAACAGTACATTTAAAAAGTGCCGGCAAACAATAGGCAAAGAATTCTTTCATGTCTTTCTCCCTCTGTAGATTCCTCTGACAACTGGTTGTTTTGTGAATGTCAGTTAGATTTCCCAGTCTTTAAATATTCCCATCTACCATGTTTCTATTGGTTATGTTTATGAACACTAGTAACAATCTTGGGAAACAACCCATACCTCGTCTGACAAAATAGGCTAGGCACAAAGCTGCCAGAGAAGTCTTCTTATTCCACAGAACCATTTATCCCCCATCTGTAGTACTACTTGGTCATGTACAGCTTGGAAAAACTTAGGAGTCTGACAGAAGTTGGGAAACAGTTTATAAACATGGTTTTACTGACTGCATTCAAGCAAATACCTGAGAACATCGTTATTTATTACATTTGCTCCATGGCACTAAATAACAATTTGAGAATAGTTATAAGGAAAAAAATCCCACATCCCATGGTATTAATGTTTTTTCTATTAGAACACTGGACAATGGAAAATGAAACCTGATTATGCAATTGTTGTTAGCTGCCAAACACACCATTACTGGTAACTGGCTTTCCAAACTATTTTGACAGTTAATATGGGGTTGAGAAATGTCTGATCAAAAATGGACATGGTGATTTTAACCCAAATTGCCAATGACTCATATAATGTATCTTGGATGAAGGAATATGAACTCAGAGTACTTAGAGTAGGCTGGGTTTCTGTTTTTTCTAGATATCCTAATTGACAAAAATATATAATTTAAATAAACCTAAATGAAGATCTTTATATATTTCAATTCAATATTGTTTCAAGCTAATGTTAAAAGGATCCTGTTATTAATAGTTTATACTTAGCCCTAAATTAAAGTGTTACCTAAACTTAATTAGCCACTCATCTTTATTCAGCTTTCACTAGCATAAAATTATTTTCAGCTTGTATCATTTATCCCAAACATTGTTTCTTTCTTTAATGAATTATTCTTTCCAGAAATAAACACACTGAGAGGGAGAAATCATTCTTCCCCAAGCACATACTTAGAAATACACACAATATAATGGCCCATATAATGGGTTTATAAATGAACACATACAGTTATACATTTTTCACAAGTGAAAAGGACTGAGAGGAAAACAATAAAAAACAGAATCTGGTGGAACAGTGGAATTGAGTGAAGTGCGTAACACCATAAAAATACATCTCTCAGACAGTCCTTGACTGTCATCAAACCCATTTTCTTTTACCATGAGAAAACCCACAGTGCCAGTTTGGGATGGTGCAGCACCCTACTGACAGGAGGCATGATCCTCACTCTTCCTCTCTTCCTTCTGGCTGAAGTCACCATTACTCCTACAGTTTTGAGCCCTTGTTTCCAGGGGTGCAAGCTGACCACATTCTGAGAAATGCAAGTCAGCATACAGCTTAAGGTTGCTGAAGTGACAAGATTATTTAGTACCTCAAAAGCCAGAAGGAGTTACTATAATATGAATAGAAAACTTTTCTTGACTTTTTATTTCTTGCCATCAGTCTTATCTTCTGTAGCCTTTGCATGTACAGCCCATCATGTTACACTCAGGCAATTACACTGAATTTCAGGGAGCTGATTATATCATGTGCATACCATGTCTGAATTTGGCTTATGCTCTCCTTCACAAGCTACAGAGAGAGGATAAGGAGTGCCAAAATCAATATCTTTTCTCTTTTTTTGGCCCTAGTGGAAAAGTATGAATGAAAAACTTAATTTCAGTATAGAAGGAGAGAGACACTTCTGCTTAATAAGCATTAAAAAATAAAGAAATATCACATTTTATAAATGGATTTTCCTTTAAAACTAAGCTTCATCCTTTTCTCAGCCTAGTAGTACAGGAACCATTCTTGAAGTGATACAGGATGGGTGCCAATTCTTACAGCAAACATGAACATTTTCTCTGTTTCAAAATTCATATTCAGTTTTGGCAAGGTGAATCATAATGTTCTTTTTAAGACCATTTGGATAAAGATTAATCTACCATAGTCACTATGGAATGAAAAAATATTAGGTGAAGATTTGGAAATCTGAGTGTATAACATGGAACACCTGCAAAACCTACCTCTCCATAAATTGTATTAACAGAAATTCTTCATCTAATATCCCTTTTCTGTAGAAACCCTACAGTAATTTGTCTTCCTAAATGGTCTTGGTAGGAACACAATTATTAGTACCAATGGAATGAAGAATGTAAAAATTACTGGATGTGCATTTGGATAATAATATTTGCTTTCTATAATGCCTAATACACCTTCATTTTCTGTCTCTAAGAAAAGATGTGATGACTTAGTTGCTGTAGATTCCACCCTTTATTTTTAAGAGAATTTTTAACTAGAAGGATTAAAAAAAAAAAATGTAGTAGCAGAGTTCGTGGAAGAAGTTCTAAGGGTTTTTTCCTAGCAAAGCTTTCCTTTTTAAGCCATTGGTTGCTTTGGCCAAATGCATAACAGAGCAGCCCTACTGAAAGTATTTTAGAGAGTAGCATAAGCTCCCCGAAATATCTGTTTCATCAAGCGTGCGCTAAGGAAGGATCAACTTGCTTGTAGCCCTTGAGACACCAAGCAGAATTTCCAAGGGTGAAGAGGTAGGTAGATCCTCCCTTCCTCCCTGTAAGCATTCCTAACTGGGCCCAGCAACACCGTGCTGATGTTAAGCTGAATTCATTAGGGGTGATTTCGCCATTTCACAAGATAAACAATATAACTGCAAAATTATTTGTAGTCTTAAGAGGAAACATTTCTGAAAAGAATCTGAAGGCAGAATTGAACAGTATAAAAATGGATTTGAGTGAATCCACGCTTTTGTTTGAGGGCTTTGGTTTTTCCTTCATGATAGATTTAACCTATTAATATTCTCTTTTTACCCTGCTGCCAATTTTTGCTAAGACAGTAGTGTAACATTTCAAGGAAATGAGCCATGTAAAGAGCTTCTCTTTTCAGTATTTCTGTACTGCTTCAGAGGGAGCATTGAATTGGCTGCTTAGCCATTAAAATCCATTAAAAATAAATTTAACCATAACATTAAAGAGTTTCAGGTGCTCAGATCTAGAAGAGAACTGTGTCTGTACCTGATTTTTGCACAATCCGCACCCTTTATGACTGATCTCTAATACTGATCATGTGCCAGAAGCCTATGGGAGAGACGCAGGCTTTACACCAGTCAAATGGAAAACATTTGGAAAACACTAATTTTATATGAACATACATGTTTCTGAACATTTATAGTCTATAATGCAGCCTCTAACATGAAATGGCAGTAGGTTTTGATCTTTATTCTAAAACATAACAAAGCCTATATTTACTCACAGTAATTTAGAGGCCAGATGCAGAGAAAAATGTATGTTCAGATGATATGCCAGGCTTCTACACTATTGTCCTGGTTTCCACAGGGTAGAGTGAATTTCTTCTCAGTAGCTTGTTACAGTGCTGTGTTTTGTGTTAGCATATGCAAGGCAAAATTTCATTACATATTTTACTAAAGTAGACTCCCTAGAATTGGGATTTTCCATAGTTCTGTAAGGTCACCTTTACTTAAATGAATTTCTTATTTTTCATGGAGCTTAATATCTATGTCCTTTTCATTTCCATAATAGACAGGAAGAATTTATGATGCAAAAATCTAGCAAGATAAGTATGAAGCTTGTCAGGTGAAAATATCAAGAAAATAATTCAATTACCTCAAAGACAATTAACTAGAATAATGTTCAGTCCATTACACAACATCATTAGTAACATTTATACATTGTAAATGCTAATAACTAGTACTGAATTTGGCCTCTTCAAAATCATGTATAATAATCAAGGTCTTCCCTGGATGTCGACAAGGGAAAAGCAGTGTGAGGGAGAAGAGTCAGCCCCAGCTTGGTTCACTTTTATTTGTAAAGGTTGCTAAAAAATGTTGCATTGGGAATATCAAATGGCCATTGCTCTTTTGCTAAAGGTTGGAGCAGTGTGCTCCTCTTTTGCCTTGCCCAAAACACCTTCTGCAATAGTAGTGAAGGATCACTGGCATAAAGATGACTTTCCTGAAGCTTGGGATTCCTTCACACTTGGAAACACCTCAATCTCTTCCCCCCTTTATAGCTGGCTGAAGATTTTATAACAATATTGGAATAAAGGGATAAGGGCAGTACACCTGACCTGGGAAATCAACACCTCATCTTTCTTGCTTAATGATATAATAAGGAACTGTCTTCATATCACTGAGAATTTACAGATAGAGACTCCCAAGTGCCTTTTTATGTCTCTCATCTTAGTTAAAGACATGAACCTCAGTTAAGGAATTTTTTTTTTCTCAAATAACAACACCACCAAATATAACCATTATTTTTTTTTATAAGTGAAACAGAAGTAATCATAAATACACTTCAGATTAATCATTGTATTTCTACTATAGCATCATGGGGACTGGTACTAAACCTGAGGCCTTAGAGCATTTTATAAAGAAAATTATATACAGCATTTCCACAATTACAGAGAATTATCAGATTAAATCATTGCTGATAAGCTTTGGCAATAACATTAGGACTGGTGAAAAAAAAAAGAGAAGATGACACATCAGGCATAGACAGCAATTTAGAAAAAAGTTAAAGAGTCAGACACAGCTAAAAAAAATGTAAGAAAGCCATATAAATAGCAAGTCATTTTCAGAAAATGCCAATAAAGATGCAAGAAAAAAAGAAAATACACCAGAGATATAGAACCAGAAAGTTATGAAGAAATAAATTGGAATCATATACAAAAATTCATTAAAAGACGTAAGTGGATTTTTGAAATAAATTTTTTAAAGAGTAAAAACAATAGAAAGAATTAAAGAAATTAATTGGTAAAGCTAAGCCAAAATTAAGTGGTCTCTATCTGTGTACTAAGAGAAAACTCCTAGAAACACGGCAGTGAATAAGAAGCTGACTTGTGTCTCAGGCTGCAGAACAAAGCAGGAGACTGGGGAAAGGGAGTTGGGTGGGTCTGTGCTTATCTGCAGTCCTTGGAATCTGAGAGAAGCCTTACGGTGTTGTGTTTGTGAAGGTTTTGCTCTGATACCACACAGGTATGCAAAAATTGAAAATTTCTGCTGGAAAGCCCTGGATATTTGAGGAGATGGGTTTATTTCTACCACTGTTTCTGCCATTGTGGAGCACATAATACACCTTGATGCAGAAAAATGTGTTTAGAGTAGGACTAACATTTAAATATTGAAGAAGAAAGAAAAAAAATGAAAACATGAAGAAACACTGGGGACAGCAAAAAAAAAGAAAGATAATTACTTCAAAAACAATGTTTTTGTGATTCACCATGACAGATTTGGTTATTTCACGGGCACATTCCCCAGTCCTCCTTCCATCCTATTTGCACGAGCCAGCAGACTGATACCATCATTCAGGTCAAAAAAGAGCTAGCTATCTTCAGAAGAAAGTAGATTTCAGGACTCTCAGCACTACCTCTCCTACCTGTTTCATGGTGAGTTTGTGCACTGATGTTTGAGCCATCCAGCATGGCCATCACCAGTGTGCCAATGGCCTCCTTCACCAGTTCTGATACAAGCCCATGTGTCTATGATCTGATGCATTAGGTCTTGGAAATACACTCGTAACTCATTGCCTAAGAGCATTACCCTGGGAAAAAAGGTTATTCTAGTAAAGAATTACAGAAAGGTTAGCAAGAAATTCTTCTACCTACACTCTGCTGTTTACATCTCAGCTCTGCTTTATTAATTGCCAGCAGTCTGTGGCCATTTTCCTTACTCCCAGTTGCTTTCTACTGACTACTCCAAACTTTAAAAACAATTTCATCACAACAATTAACATAGGAAAAGAAAATCTTGTGCACTTGATTGCTGAGCATCTGTGGATACTCAGCTATGTAAAAAACCCTGGCTAGAAATCTCTGGTATAAACTTACTTGCCTTTGTTTTTTTCACAGCATTTTTACTAAGTAGTTTCACTCAGAAAACAAGTGTCTATTTAAATAAATGCTGCAGCTGTGGGATGTTTCAGACTTGTGGAAAAACCTCCAGCTAACATGTTCCTGGATTCATTCTCACATCAGTGGTGTCAGAGCAGACTCTTTTCCATGCCTGTAACTGCTCCTCCACAGCCAAAACACAATATTGTTTGTTCTAGGATTTTGTCACTGGCCTTCTTCCCCATGAACAATTTGCAAGGATGTAAATAGTTGGGATGTGTATGTTTTGCCACTGGTGTTCAGCTGCATACATGGAAATGTATTTTCCAAACAGCTTCCAAAGACCTTTACTACAAATGTCATAGTGTTGTTCCACCTATTTCTTTTGGCCATGCTCTCATGTTCCTGAATTCACACAGATTTGTAAATTGTCCAAAAGGTTCTACATATATACAGGTCAACAGATTGTAAGTCCTGGAACAGACTGCTACACATTCTAGGTTTTGCAGCTCAGTATTTGTCTGGCCTTCTGACCTGTTATTTACTGTGATGATCCTGAATTACTATGGACTATTCTTTTTTTTTCCTTTTGCAGTTATGTTAAAAAGAGGAAAAATACACAAATTAGGTGAATATTTGGTGCTTGTATGCCACTCTTTTTACTCTTCCAGAAATTACTGTAGGGTGTCAGAACCATAGACATTTGCTATTAATTACACAGATAAGCATGGGGAAACTTCTTTGTCAGCACACTTGGAATTTGGTCTTTTGTGAATCCTAGAGAGGCTTTGACACCATAAGGTTGTAGAAACCTGGGTCTAAACATGAAAATATTCCTGTTAAAAAAAAACCTAATAGGAACACAAAACCAGTTATAATTTTTAAGTTAATTCTTAGTAGGAATATATTTTATATTTCCTACATTGGACTTTTTACCTTTAGTGAAGTAAATTCCTAACTACAATGACTGCAAGTGAGACCCCCTCCAAATAGTTGCTATGTGGACTATACTAAAATCTTTATCTCAGTCTTTAAGAATTCTTAGCAACCCAGAAACTTGCCACCACTTATTTTCTAAACTTTCTTTTGTAAATAATAGAAGTGCCCTCAGAAGGAAAATATTTGTATGTTGTACACCATAAGCCTAGCATCTGCTAGCTGTTTTCTTGTTTGGCTTGTTCTTGTAGTTTTCCTTTGTTTGCAGAATACATGACTCCTGAAATGGATTTTTTTTTCAGTATTTCAGGCAGTAATTCTGCATATGACAGAATTTTGGATCTCTAGTTTCTTAAGGTGCCATAAGGAACTCTAAAACACTCTAATTTGTACTTTTTCTTCACACAGATTTTGAAAAAGAAAACAAACCCCAACATAATCAAAATGATTTGCAAGGTGTCCCCATTTATTGTTAGGAAAGCTAGCAGAGGACCTACATTTAAAATAATGCTAAAGTGAAACTCTTTCCTCTTGCAACAGCGTGGAGAATAATTCTTGGAGGTATGAAGAATGTGATTTTTTACAAGAGAGAGGCCATTTGAGCAATCCAGTCTATTTTGAGTCCCCAAAAGCTTAGAGACAGAGAATGACAGTCAGGGATGCAATAGCTTGGGAAAAGAGCCTGGGAAAGGAGAAAACAAAGACACATGTTAAAACAACTACAGAAGGGAAAAGAAGAAATAAAAGATACATGGTAAAGCAACTGTCTATGGGAAAATAGGATGAAGGAATAAGATGCTGATAGCATTGTGCTGACCATTATGATGATTATTGCATTATTATATTGAGCATTGTTCTGCATGAATAGAGTTTTGTAATCATTTTTTATAACTCAGCTTATATGCACATTTTTGCTGTTAACCAATCATGTTTGCTGAAAGAAAGTATGACAACTGTAACAGAGTATAAAAGAGCTAAGGAAAAATCAAATAAATGGCTTCACTTGATCATATTGATCTGGCGTGATGACCCATTATTGATCTCCTGCAAAGCAATGGTAGAAGTAGATGATCTGTGAAGAAAAAGAATGCTTTGATCTGTCAACCATTCTGCTTTTGGACAGGCTGAGAGAGCTGGAGTTGTTCATGAGGAGAGGAGAGGAGAGGAGAGGAGAGGAGAGGAGAGGAGAGGACATAACAGAAGAAACACTGAAAGAACAGGGCCATCTCTCTCACTCTACTTCAGATGGTGCTATAGCTAGAGCCTATCTCAAGTGTTTGTACCCAAATACATGCACATTAAGAAGCAGGAGTTTAGAGTCCAGGCACTGTCAGGTGTCTATGCCATCACTGGAAATGCTGAGATGTGGGAGCACTGCAGACTCTCTGGGAATAGAGTGTCAGTCACAAGATTACAGTTAGGGAACACTTAAGCCATCTGGACATGAACAAGTCCACGGGATGAGACAAGATGCATCCCTGTGGGTTCCTGCAGATATAATCGGAAAACAACTGTAAGTAATCTTTGAAAGGTGATAGCAGTCACCTAACAGAAGTTTCCTAACAACAATAAAGAAGGCAAATATATCTATCTTCAAGAAGAGCAAGGGTGAAAATCAAGAAGATATTCAGCCTAACCCCAGGAACACTGCAGATAAAGTCCTCTGGAAAGACATTTTCAAACACACATTTTCCTAACCGTGATTTGGAAGATGAATATAAATTTACCTAGGATAAATCAAGCCTGACTAGCCTGATAGTTATTTATGATGACTTGTAAATAGATATTTTAACGTGTTTTAACTTGCACATAGGCAAGGAAGTAAGATCGTTTCAGTCACAATAGTTAATACCCCATGTTCTGCTGGATGTTTATAAGAGGGGTTTCTGTAATGTCAAAAATCCAGTGACTTGAATCCCAAATCAAAACACTAAAATAAACATCCCAGGACTGTGATTCAACAGAAAATAGATATTGCTCCAGAACTTTATTTGAATCTTCTCTGAGTTTGGCTCCCAGTCAGCTGCCTGTTGATTTGAAAACTGGAAATACTGATGTCCATAGTTTAAATTTCAATTATCCATTCTATTCTGCTCATACAAGTATTTCTGAATTTACATATTTCATCATTTCCTAAGAATATCAGAACCTCAGACACCCATCAAATACCTGTCAAAGCTCTCAAAGCCAGACTTAGTTTAAACTGTCTTGAGCTTGACAACTACACACAGAGTTTTACAGAAAACAATATGCAAATTTTGTTTAAGAACTTCAAGGTATTTGAAAAATCTGTAAATGCAGAGGAAGGAATCATAGTTCAAAATCACAAAGAGTTCACTGTTAGACTATGAAATAATCCAGAAACATCCCTTAAGTACATGTAAGTATCTTGCTATAACTGATGTCTGAAAACACAATACTCTTTTAACAACCCCTAGGTTACAACTTCCTGAATTAGCCTACATGTACAAAGTCATACTAATTTAACTAATTTTTTTTCTGTATTTCTGCTGGAACACTGCTCTCCTAAGATATTATAGAAAGTTTTTATTAAACTTTCTACAGTTCTTCATCAGGAATTAAACATGTTAATTCACATATTATCAAGCATAGATGTATTACTGCCAGAAGCAGGACCACAGAGAAAAGCCATCTTCAAGACTCATTCATGCATAGTGGAAGACTTTGAAAATGTTTACTTTCACAAATTACTCTCTTTTTTTCTCTTTTACATCACTAGTTACATTTTCATGAAGGAAGACACAGACATTTCTTGGTGGTGGGTTTTTTTTTTTTTCACACTAATAATAAAGAGCAGTGAGACACACTTCTCCAAAATGTGTCTGAGTGTCTCCTTAGCCATCTTCTCCAAAGTCAAATTAAGTTCTGCTAAATATTCTTCCTCAAAGAATTTGTGTAGAGCTTTTCTTTTTCATTTCTCTATCCAAAGATATTATGTTTACATAATAGCAAAACTTAAATTTAAAAGTTAAGTTAAATTCAATTCATTGTCATTTTGGATTGTTTTGCAAATTGCAAATTGCAATAATTTATTTAAATTTTCCCTTAAGAAACTAAGATATTGAAAGTTGGATTCTAAACACACACACTTAAAAAAAGTGAAAATCTGTATAGCAGATTTCTAATGAACTGAAAAATATCTAATTGAACTAAGCAGAAACATTTACCAATATTGTACAAACCCCCACTTTTTAGCATTCAGGTTCTGAATATCCCTAAAATTTTAACACATATTCTTCTACAAATAATATTCAGCCTGTGGGATCCAGAGGAGACGTACACCTTTCTTACATCTTCATTTTTAAACCTAGCAAGCTTATTGCTTTCAAACTGAAAAAGAATTTATGTTGAAACTCCTGAACTATTGTAAAGGAAGCACATTAACTACACGGTATACAAAGCCATGAGTGTCCTGTCTTTGGACACTTTCACCACTTTCTCTTCAGCTGAGATTTTTTGAAATATGAAATGCACTTCAGAACTTGTTTGCTGGGCCCAATGTTCTCTTGGTTGAAAATCATCCCTTGTTACTGCCAAAGGGGGATATTTCAAGTGTTACTTACAGTATAAAAGAAATTATTTTAACACATGCAAACTATAAAGTTGATTTACAGTTAAAAAGTTAACATACTGTATTTGGCAATGCATCCTGGCTGCTTGTAATGTAGCCATAAATTTAGAGGATTTTTATGATGTAATGTTATCTACTTATTGACAGTTTATCTTGTTAAAAGTATTATTGAGAAGAATAAATCTGACATTGCTGTTAATACCATATTTTTTTCCCCCTTTTGGATGTGCCACTGGTTCTGGAATCCTTTGCTGATGACCTTATCCAGGAGTTTTTCCAGATGAGTGTCCTACCCATGATTCATTAATATATTCGGTGCTGACTGGAAGATCGATAATTGATCATGATTTTGAATCACTGGCCAACTGTACTAATCCATAACACCAAAGTTCCACTAGACTCAATTTTTCTCTAGAGTTAATTTCTTAATATTGTCACAATGAAGGGCAAGAATCCAGGACGGATGTTTGAACTCACATGGGACTTTGGTTGGAGGGTAAACCTGACTTGGAACTCAGAATAGGGGGAGGATATTTTATTGTACCACACAGAGAGGAGTCACTGTTGTTCTCCAGAAGAACATGATTTAACTTTGAGCCTCCTTCAACTGGAAAGTAATAAGGCTTCAGCTGGGACCAGATCAGAATAACAGAAATTGGAAAGGATTTTTTTTTTAAACATACCATTTATTACTAGGTGATGTTTCCAGAAGAAGTGAACATAATGAAACTAGATACCTACCATTCATTTTTTCTTTTCCTTGTAGAGGCAAAGCACTTGTTACAGTTATTTTCTATGAAGCCTACAAAGAAAATTTACTTTATGAGAAAAAAATACAATTTAAATACCTTTTTTTTCTACAAGGCCTTTCATGTGCTGAAAATAAAACATCAACTGCCACGTGTGCTGCAGTCATACTGGTATGCTCCAGAGGTAAGTTGTTGATAGTGAACCAAGTAGTAAAGCACTCTCAAAGGTTAGGTCCTATGTGAGGAACACCATGCCAGAAGGTCTCAGATTGTTTTTTCTGTATTTAGATAGAAACATAGAAGCTCTCTACTTAATATCTTCCCCAGCCATTGGCATAAAGCAGGTGTGTACACCAGCAGTCCTGCAAACTCTGTCTGCACCCTCCTGCTCAGCTCTAGATTGACCACAGTTGCCAGTACTAACTTCATGTACCTTAGGTGCAACTCTTTAAACTCCCTGGACTTGTGTTTGGGTTGGAAATACTATATTCCCAGACAGACAAAAGCCAAGAGACCTATTTTTTTTATGGTTGAAATCTTCTCTGAGAAGAATACTGTTTTTCCTGAGTGCCTGTTCACAGATTTAGCAAGCAAATAGAGAAGACAATTCAAAGCAACCCACAAGGTGATGAAGGATTTCTCTGAATCATGGTGAAATGGTTTTCAGTGGTTGCTTCTCTTGTCCTATTCCCCATCATTGTACAAGTTATTAACAACAATATACATAAAAAGGAGAGACAATTTGGCTTGGTTTTTATTTGTCTATAATAAGCAAAGAAAAAGAAGCGGCAACACATAAATAATGAGGACAACAATAAATACTTGTGAAGAGAACAAGAATGAATTATTATGTTACTTCAAAGAAAAGAATGCCGTACATTTTATCAGGGCAATCATCCTTGTCTAATATGTTGCTTTCCTCTGGACCATGTAGCTGTTTTTCACTGGCTATTACGGAAAATATCAAACTACTGATGTTTTTTGATGGGCTTTTTGCAAAGCCACATAAATAATTCCTGAAAAGTTTGATTCTCTATCCTGCATTCTTTTACAGTTTAAGGGTCTAAATTCTGTGTTTTCTAAATTCATACATTATCTCAATAGAATCAAACTGTATCTCCCAATGAATGTCTTTTTCTGACATGCTGTTTTTGGACCAAACAAAGGAACGCATTCTCTTATGTATCTTTTGTTGTGTCCTTTTATAAAATAAGAGGATTTTTTATGTTATTCATTATATTTTATGAAGCCACTACAATTGGAAAAAAACCTTTATTAAACCTCCTTTTTCCTTTTTTTCCAGGTTTGATTCTCTGGTGCAGATTTCACAAGCAGTGATGTTTTTATGTTGCACTACTAAGACAGATGTGCTCGTAAAGAAGTATGGTATAAAGGTCTGTCAGAAGAGTGTATTATATATTTCTCAAAGCATAATTGCTTTCATACAAATTATGTACAAAGAATAAAGCAGCATTTTAGACATAAAAATGTAAGAACCAGAAAAAACTCTCTATTCTTCATATTTCTACATTCTTACCCTATTAATGTTTGTCAAAAAAGAAATAAAGCAGGACAATTCTCAAGTAAAGACTCATTTAGCTTTGCTGGCAGCATCAGACTGTTGCTACTTTACTCCAGATGAGGATGCAACACAAAAATTGACATCAGAGATTATATGTTATATTCGAGTTTACTTGTCTAAATAAGAGTAAAAACGACAATGTAATAAATGTATTTTGCGGGTGGGAAGAAAGACAAAATTGGAGAGAGGAGATACATGTCTTCTCCTCAGGGACAAGTTAGTGAGGCAACCTTGACTGAGCCCCGGCATTCTCATGATAAACTGAAGAGCAGTACTTTCCCCCTGGAGCTGCAGGTTGTATTTCATACACTCTCCTGGGCAAAATGAGAGCTGCAGTTACAGTAGTGGAAGAGTTATGATGGCTGACAAAGTAATGGAAGGTAAAAAGTTCCAAGCTACTCTTTAGCTTCTAGAGGATACAATAC
>VZRZ01003569.1:104203-142958 GCA_013398175.1 Climacteris rufus | reverse complement strand
AAGGAAGGAAGGAAGGAAGGAAGGAAGGAAGGAAGGAAGGAAGGAAGGAAGGAAGGAAGGAAGGAAGGAAGGAAAGCACAGAATCAATAAATTTCTGCCAAGGACAGGCTACACATTTGGCTGTCCAGCTGTCTCACATCAAATTTTTGTCAGAATCCATTTTAGTTTTAGAAGCCTTGAAAGAATGCTGTTCCAACTCATCTCCCTTGTCATCACATTAGGTAATATAACATAATCCATATTTACCATAAAACACAGGTACATTTTGTGTAGCTCCTGGTTATATTTCTGTAAATTCTAGCCTTCTTCTGTTTATTTGTTTATTTATTTATTTCTCTTTTCTTCATTCATTCATTATGATAGGTGAATCAACATTTACATTCACTTAGCTCATAGAGATGGTCTTCAACACCAAACAATGTGCAAATGTGACCATTTTTTTCCCAAGATTCTCACCACACTGAAACTCCGCTTGTCTCACTGTTAATGAAAATTTCTGACCCAAAGGGCTACTAGTTCTACAAAAAATAAGCAGTGGTATACAAAAGGAACACAAGTAAGCAAGGCAATAGTTGCACATGGACAAGTCCTGTTCAACAAAAGCCTGAAGTAAAATTACACTTCCTCCTGCTCTCTCATTTTTTTGTTCGTTTCTTGTGTTCTGGCTGCAGGCATAGAAATATGCTCATTTCTCTGCCTGGGAAGCAGCTGTTATGTATGAATCACATACTGCTGCCCTTTTTTTTTTTTTTTGGATTGCCATTTAACAGGATAAATATCTTTGTCATGGAGCATCTACTACTACTGCACTCCATAGTTGTCTACATTTTAAGCTATCCCTTCCCACTATGACTGCATGTGCAATAGGAATGCCATTCAACCATCAACTTTTTAAAAACAGTTATTACAAAGAATTATGTTGCATTAAGTGTCTTTTTTATAGTCCATCTACTTTTCTCCATAATTATATCTGCAGTTTTTAAGCTAAAATGTCAGTAATTGGGACTTGTAAACGGAAATAAAGAAGCCTTGGGGACAAGAGTGCCATGCAAATAGAGTAAGTCAGGATGCTTTCTTGATTAATGCTTCATTTGTTCCAAGTACTGATGTCAAAGCTATACTTCAGTGTTTGTTATGCTGGAAATAAATATTCCAGCTGCAAAATTCATTACTTTTTAATAACCCACCATGGTTGCATGGATACTCATAGGCATCAAAAGCCAATCATCTACGATTTATACATAAAATTGTATACATATGCAACATATATGGAAGCCATATGTATTGTTTTGTCTAAACAAAAGACAAATAGCCTGGTGACAAAGGAACAGGATTGAAAATTAACAGAAAATTTCTTTCTACCCCAGAAAGCCGATTAGGGAAAAAATGTAACAAAAAAGGAGAGGAAAACAACTATACAGCCTAAGTAGTTCCAGAGTACATCCTTTGGCCATAGGGCATGAGTTGGCCACATCTACACAGTCAAACTCTTGGTTTCCAAAGCACTGTGACAGTGCCCAAACTGCCTGTTAGGAACAGCCTCAGATTGTGCCAACTCCCAAAGCAGGGAACTGGTTGGGAGAGGGATACCTGCCACAGCAGTGTCCTGCCCCCAAGGTACAGGTGGTTAAGCCTGAGACCAGGCTGGTCCCTTACTTCTGTCTGGCTCATGACAGTGGCAGCTGCGGTCAGCCTGGAGGGGCAGGTTGGGGCCCAGGTCCTGTGTTAGCTAAAGTCCTGCTCTACTGCATCAGTAGAAGTATTTATAATTTGAGATTAAAGAGACTCTTTTATTCCTTTTTGAAACTGACTTTTTTCCTGACTGAGACACTGGCACCAGCCATACACACTGTTTTGTGAGGGTTCAACTCACCACCCACATGAAGATACTGACAAACACGTGGTGTCTTTTAAGCAGATCTGAGCCCAGATGCAAGGAACAACTTATTAGGCTGTGGCATATTTCAATTTTCAAGTCAGTGAGAGAGGAAAAAGTAATTTGAATAGGATTTAAAATATGCCAGCTAAAAGGAAATGGTATTGCATAAAGGACAATGATAAATAGAGGAAACTGCAGAGTGTTTAAATAAAATATGCTGTTCTTAGAGAGATGCAGGTTGCTGTCAGTAATGTACACAGTTGCCATGGAAAAAAAGAGTGAACAGTGGAGAATGGGACTTCCCAAAGTGAAGCACTATCTAGATAATAACCATGTTGCCTGGGGCTTAAACTATTCCTTAGCCTCATTGTTTAAGCAGAAAAAAAGGACAGTGTCACAAAGAGACCAGCTTCCATTTTCAAGTAGAAATGGCATATTTAATGGCTTTTATCAGTCGGTAAGAAAAGACAAAACAACCAGTTGTTTATAACTACAGACAATTATAACTACAGAAAACAACAAAAGCCCAGAGCAATAATTCTGAAAGAGGTTCTGTACTGAAAATTATAGCACAGGATGAAGAACATATTTTTACTACTGGTATAACATAAATAAAAGGGA
Organism: Climacteris rufus; assembly: GCA_013398175.1. Classification (NCBI taxonomy): domain Eukaryota; kingdom Metazoa; phylum Chordata; class Aves; order Passeriformes; family Climacteridae; genus Climacteris; species Climacteris rufus. Next base: position 140,458 of record VZRZ01003569.1, on the reverse strand, counting down.
TTTGAAATTAGGGCAAAGACAATACAAATTGTTTCCAAGTAATAGCTTTTATGTGTTTGTAAACTGTTAAATAAGATAGTTGAGGGGTAGCTGAAGCAATATATTGCCAGGAAAATCGTGTAGGAGTGTCTGATATTTATTTTTAAGATGGTGGTATATAGGAATCCCAGCTATCCTCAGACATATGCATGAAGTTCTACACATCTGCAGAGACTTTCCTGTCTTCTGTAACCTGGCACAGAGTATGAAGTCACATAGAGAATAATAGTAAGATTTTTGGGAGAATGAAATCACAACTGGGGTTCCCAAAAAGCTATTTCCCAAAAGAAAAATATAGTGAATTTGAAACAGACAAAAGTTTATTCTGAAACTTTAGTAGGAACTCAGCAAAGAGCAGGAGAATATTTTACAGGGTCAATAAGGAGGAGACAGACCTCTCTTTGACAGTTCACTGAAGCCCAGTATTTTATCCAAACACACATCATGCAGAAACAGAGCTCAGCAGTCTTTTAGATCTGAAAGGAACTTTTAAGTGTCCAGCTGATGACAGAATATGGGTTATAGGTTCAGAATCTCAGTTCAATCCACAGTTTCCTGCAGTAGGAGTACACCTATCTGCTGTTCTACAAGGTCAGTGACATATGCTGTCATTTGCACGTGGAGACACTGTAGACTGGTAATTCTGAAGCTCGTCAGGCCATTGCTCTCAAGCAGGGTGTATTACCTTGGACTTGGGCTGAACTGGTATTCTTACATGATATCTGGCTGATATTCTCCTAAACCAGCTCATATCTGCCTAGAACATACCACAAACACATACCTGTGGTTTCATCTGTGGCCTTAACCTTTCTCTGGTATTTGCTTATGAGAAAGAATTGAGGCCGACTTTCATACTACACGGCAAAAACATGCTTTTCTGCAAATATTTCTATTTTCTTTAGTGGTCCCCCTATCTGGGTGATAAAGTCCCCATAAACTCAACATTGAACCACAATACAGAACCTTGTTGAGCAAACAAAGTTGAGTAGCAAGAGCACAGCAACTTCCTCCCATTTAATCTCAGTATTAGTCATAGAATTTCTTTAATGAAAGTTTTCCTTAATTGATTATCAGGTTGTTCTGAAGACAAACTACTGTTTGGTTGCTTCAGAAATGTGTTAAATATAAACTAATGAATATTTTCTTGCATAGAGAAAAATATAAAACCCATTTGGGCTTTTATCAAATATGCTTTTCTCCTTAAGGAGTTCATACAAACCTTCTATTTGCTTCCCTTTTCATTGGTAACATTTTAACGGGAAGGGAAGGGAAGGGAAGGGAAGGGAAGGGAAGGGAAGAAATAGAAAATGTCTATTGGAAGTAAAGCCACATGCCCCTGGGAAACCATGTGTATGGTAAAGAAATAGCACGAGGGTGTCTCAGCAGTGAGAGACTGGTTCACAAGCTAAGAGTTTCCACCATCTGTCAGATCAAAATCACCCTTATCCCACAAAGTCAAGTCACTGCTCCTCCTCCCTTGTCTCTGTCTCATTTTCCTCCTTCTCACCATCTGCAACCTAACAACCAGAAGATCCTCCAGGTGTTTCTCACAGAGATACAGTTAGGAAGTGGAAAATAATGTGAAAGAAGAGTAGCAAGCGTCTCTTGGGTCAAGCTGAATTAAGAGGAATTCCTTTAAATGCCTTTGGTGCAAGTTGGGTATTTTTACAATATAAGTAGAATAAAGGGGGATATGTTTCTCTTGTTACACAGCACTGCCTGTGATGAACTCCATCAAGCAAAACTACAACTCCTTCTATCAGAAAGAGCAAGTCTGAGTCTACTTTTTAATATGTCATAGGCATTGTTCCAGCAGAATGACTATCAGAGACTACAGGAGACTCCATTGCAGTTTGAAGAGCATTAATACAATACCAGCAGAACAGCACATTGCCAAAGTATAAAGGAAATGTCATTGTACCCTACAGGCCACCACAAGCAGTTTCTCCTAGCATCTACTAATATGACAGAGACACACAGAGCAGTCTAGTGTCACAGAGCTCCACTCATTCATAGTTGAATTTATTGTAAAACTTTAGCTTGTGTAAGGACTCTCATAATTGTATTTACACAGTGTAAGACACAAGAATCATATCCATCATGTTAGGATTTAACACCATCCTCTTCTCCTCTCTGCTTTGCCTCTTCACTGATCATAGAAAGAATTCTCAGACAAAGTATGAGAAGGATACTAGAGGGAAGATTGGGCTCTGCACATGTTGAGCAGGCCTTTACCTATGGATTAGTTCCTGCATTGTGCCTGGCATTTGGTTATGATATGTTCCCGATGATAGTCACCACTTTATCTCAAGAGTCACTCCCTTCTGCCTGCCAACAGCAGTCAAAACCATCCAGGTCCCTAACAATTGTACTTCAACTTCATACAAAAAGCAAACGATGAAGTTATGTGTGTCATGACAAATTGTTTGCATAACTCAGAAACTCATAAAGCTTGGGAAAGCTGTATCTCATTTCCCAAGGCCAGCTGAAACACCATGTCTTCCCAACCTGTTCAGCCTTATTGCACACATCAGGGACACTGAGAAACAAAGTCCTCTGAAAAACATCATACAATATTAGCAATACTTAAAATGGCATGTACAAAAAGCACAGTGCTTGGTATTGAAAAAAAGTCCAATATTCCTGATTCAAGTGAGATGGTATCATTTACAGTACCTTGAAATGAGGGAGAATAGGCTCAATATGAAGAACTAGTAAAGGCTACAATATATAGCTTTAGCATTTAACAGAATAAATTGAATCATAAACTTGATCTCTGCCTCTAATCAAGTGCTGAGATCTTGTTAGCTCGATGCATATGCTTTCTCATAAAATTGCTTGCTTAGCCTAAGTATAGCTAACTCAACATTTATTGAAGCACAAAGGAATTTTAAATGTGGAAAAACTGAGAAATTCTTTTGGGAATACTGGTTTGCTGAGAACTATAAATGTTATATAAGTCTTCACCAGAATCTGTTCATAGTAGTTATTTGGAATAATGCAATGGTAACTGAAACATATTATGTCTGAGAAGCTGAGGACAATGTAACACTTCAGTAAAATCCAAGAATGTGTTGCCTCACTGAGCCCTCCATAAAATCTAGTTTTACATTTTTTCAGTAAAAACTCATGGTGGGTTTATTCTATGCTGTTGTATACTGGACAAAAAGAGCATACTCAGCTCTATCTATTTGTCTTGGGGTTCAACACATTCTCCTAATAGCTTTAAATTTATTAAATTCACTGTTGTTTGCATGACCGAAATTACAACAATAAACATGAGTTACCAAAGGTCAGTATGTGTATTTTCTAAAGCTTAAAAGGGAATTATGATTCGTTAGAAGCAGCATGAAGAGTTGCATGCAGTAGGAAGTAATCTGCAGTGATTATGGAATTTGACCCCAGATGGTCACTGTTGTCTATGGCCCTGCCTCCCCACTTACCCCCTTTCTTGTGAGGAATAGTTAAGCCACACTGCTAACTTCCACATTCCTGTCCCCTTCCCATCTTTTCCACCTAGTTTGTTTCCAACTAGTCCACAGGTCTGACAACTCGGGTTTTTTTGGTTTCGGTCAAAGCAAGCAACTCCATCAAAGCCAGGATGTCTTTCAGAGAAATACTGATTTTGACAACATTTAGAGTGGGAAATTTCAAGTGTCCAGGATAGATTCTTGGATTGTTTCCAGTGACAAGAGACATGAATTCAAAAGTTGACCTTTTGAAAACAGATGTTACACCACGATTTCCTTTCTTGAGAATATTTGAAAAGTTTTGGGTTTGTTCTAATTTAGAAGAAAAACAAAATTTAAGACCTCAACAGTTGTTACAAGCAGAATTTTTTATTACTGTCCAGCTCATCACCTGCAAAGGTATTCTTGAACTTTCTGCTTGGGATGGAATGCTGTCACAGCAGCCATTCTTTCTGCATGTGTTTCTCTTCATCTCAGGGTCAAAGGTTTTGATAGATAATAATTAAGGACAAATTATTTCCTAAGGGTATTTAAGTCAAATATTTTTCTAGATCTTTTCACAGCCTTTCAACCCTTTATCCTTATGCCATCTTAAGTGATATAAAGGGGCAAAATTGAAGTCATTATTCATATTTTTTAATCCTTTTAAAATAATGGATCTAAACTGATATTTTTTGGTTTTGCCTCTCCCCATAACAGGAACTACAAAGAATGTTACAGGACACCCTGTAAAGAGAATGACCTGAGTGGAAAATCGTATTTTAAAAATGAAAGATTAAAGAAAATAGTGAACACTGATCATAATTTAGAAATGTTGGGATTATCTAAAGATTTATATTACTCTCCCTTATAAAACAAAAAAGTAAGCAAAAACTCCCCAAAAATAAGGTTGGGGAATACAGCTTGTACCTAGCACTGCTCCACAACAAGAGGACTCTAAATACACAAGCTGAAGAGATGGCACCAAATAGTTTCTGTAGTTTATGTTACATGTTTCTAGTGTACACAAAATTGATTCTATACTAATAATTACTTTGACATTAGATATAAATAAACCCTAGCTGTGTTTCACATCAATTTTCTGGGAACAGGTTTCAAACAATCATTTATGAAAAAGACAGGCTTTAGCAGAAGTACTGCAGAATATTTTTAGCCTATTTCTTTACTCTTCTGACATGGAAAATACATATTTAGTCACTTCTTTTCTGCAAGCATAAAAATATTTAAAACCAGTCTTCTTGTACTACTACTTGCATATAAGATCCTGCCCTAAACACTATACTGAGTAAAAGGCTTTTTATTTCAGTATGAGCTGAAATAACCCTCCACTGTAAACAATGCCTCAGCCCATTACCTGCCCTCAATACTATATAGCACAGTATGGCCATGCACATCCTATTCATAAATAAGGTGGCTGTTACCATAATGCTCTCTTGGAAATGTATATGAAAACTATCACAAGAGCTGCAGAGATCCAAGTCAGAAATGGGCTGAACCCAGGAAGAACCATGTCAGTAGACCCACAGATCAAATAAAGCTTAGGAATTAATAACACAGTTGTCCTGGAAAAGGTAAATAAACAAATTTCCTTACTGGAAGAGGGTAGAAGGATTAAATTGAATGCACAACTCCTTTCATGAAAAGGTAATGCATCTAGTTGATCAAGGGAAGCCAGCTGATGTAATGTTTTTGGTTTTCAGTAAAGCTTTCTCACACAATCCTTCTGGACAAAAAGTTCAGCACACAGCTGGTTAAACAGATCATGGGATGGGTGAGCAACTGGCTCACAGGTGAGGCACAAGGGGTTACAGTGAATGGGGTGACATCAGACTGGTGACCTGTCACTAGTGGGGTTCCACAGGGCTCCATCCTCTGCCCTGTGCTCTTCAACATCTTCATCAATGACTTGTAGGCAGGACTGGAAGTGATACTAAGCAAGTTTGCAGGTGTTACAAATCTAGGAAGAGCTATTGATTCCCTCAAAGGCAGGGAGACCCTGAAGAGAGACCTTGACAAATGAGAGGGCTGGGCAATCACCACCCTGATGAAGTTCAACAAGGGACAGTGACGGATTCTGCACCTCAGATGGGGCAGCCCTGGATGTACAGACAGACTAGGGAATGAGATGGTGGAAAGCAGTGCCATGGAAAGGGACCTGGGCGTCCTGGTTGACGGGAAGCTGAATAGGAGTCAGCAGTGCCCTGTCAGCCAGGAGGGCCAACAATGTCCTGGGGTTCATCAGGCACAGCATCACCAGCTGGGCAAGGGAGGGGATTGTTCTGCTCTGCTCTGCACTGGGGTGGCCTCACCTCAAGTCATGTGTGCAGTTTTGGGCACCACAACATAAGAAAGACAATAAACTATTAGAGAGTGTCCATAGGAGGGCAAGAAAGACGGTGCAGGGTCTAGAGGGGAAGCTGTGTGAGGAGCAGCTGAGGTCACTTGGTCTGTTCAGCCTGGAGGAGACTGAGGGGAGACCTCATTGCAGTTGCAGCTTCCTTGTGAGGGGAAGAGGAGGGGCAAACACTGATCTCTTCTCTGTGGTGACCAGTGACAGGACCCGAGGGAATGGCCTGAAGTTGTGTCAGGGGAGGTTTAGGTTAGATATTAGGAAAAGGTTCTTCACCCACCCAGAGGGTGGTTGGGCACTGGAACAGGCTCCCCAGGGAAGTGGCCACAGCACCAAGCCTGACAGAGTTGAAGAAATGTTTGGACAATGCTCTCAGGCACGTGGTGTGACTCTTGGGCATAGTCCTGTGCAAGGCTAGGGGTTGGACACAGTGATCCTTGTGGGTGCCTTCCAACTCAGGATACTCTATGATTCTGTGATATTCATTAATTTTCATCAAGACAGTCAGCCTCTTTTAAGTAAGGAAGTTAAAGCATTCTTGGTTTTGATTAGATATAGATATTTTTTTGTGCAGTTAATAGTAAAACATGTATTTTGAATAAGTTAGATAAGATTCATGAATAAATCTTTATTTAGGTTTCATTTTATTCCTCCTATTTCCCATAAAATTCTCTTTGGTTAAAATACATTTGGATTTTTATTTACTCTAGGTGGCAAACTTCTAAACCGGGGAAGAAGGAACATCTCCCTCGATGATCTCCACTGAATCTGCAGAAAAGATTCAAATGGAACTTAATGTCTGTTATATGTCTGTTTTTCTCATCCAGAGGCCTTGTGCTCCCTACTGGGGGGATGTTGGGGGTGGTGGGTCTTCCTCTGGGACATCAGAAGGGTCCATCCCAAAGCCCCAGCCAGGAGCAGGGTGGCTAGGGCCACAGGGACAGCCCCAGCCCCAGGCATCAGGAAGTTCCCTGGGGATAAGGACAAGCCAAGGCTTGGCCAGGACATCAGCCTATAGGTGAGGGCCAGGATCACTGGGGGAAAATTGGTGTCAGAAACTGTCTGGTGATAGTGGGGAAAATTCTGAAACAGCAGTGTGTGACTGCCGGGACTGCCCTGGCATAAAGGCTGGGACTGCTGTTCACCTGAGGGTGAGAGCAGCATGGTGTGCTCCTAAATCAAGGAAACCAGAGACCCACAGTTCACATTTGGTACCTCTACAGCTGTAGTGTAATCTTCTGGGAGCAGCTTGCTAATGATTTGAAGTGGGTGAATTGAATAATCCTGCACAATACAAAAAGTTGTATCAATATAACCCAAGACATTAAAGCTGAATTTAAAAATACAGAAATGTTTTTATATCACAGGACACAACCTACTTTAAAACTTGCCTTAAAGGAACTATAATTCTTTGGTACACATCTGGCAACATTTTTACAAAAATTTGGATAACTTTCAGCATTTCACTTTATCCTAAACATTTTGGAGTGAAGTGTTTGTGATTCCTATGTGTCCTAAATTTAGTGGAATAAGTCATGTCTTCGACATTCTCATTTTTCTGATAAACCTTGCCGAGTTTTGGAAGGATTAGCTACATAAAATGAAAAAAAAAATTGGTGGGTCCCTCCTTTTAAGTTAAGAAATTCTATGGTCAGATCTACTGCCTTGTAGTTACTGCATATAGTCTTTCACAAAACCTGATGTCTACAAATAATGTCTCACAGATTTCCACTAGCCAACATTAATGGAACTTTCTAGTCACAGCTAGTGAACAATATGTCTTCAGAAGCTATTACATGCTCTCCTCTTTCCACTTTCAGGCTGCAAACTATCCAGAAGATATATTCCTCTGGTACTAAAACATCCCTTTTTACTTCTTTTTTGCGAAGTCTTCTCCTGCCATTCCCAGTAGAAGTTCCAGATGGTACTTCTATCCAACTGATTAGCTTTTGCTAATGAACTGTCAGACTGAATGAACTCCATCAAACAAAAACACAGGGCTTACCTTGAGCTCTTGTCCCACAGCTTCATAAAGAATTTTAGTAATTTTCAAGTACAAACCTGTAGTTACAACCAATGCAGCAGGAAACAAGTGGGCAGAAAAGCTGCTGACTGGGGCAGCCATTAGGGTCTTCTGAGAAAATCAGAGATGACAGATTTCTGACAAGTGGAGAAAAAAACACATAAATAACTGACTCATATTTATATTATTATTTATTAACAAATATTCACTTAAATGAGCACAGGTAGAAAAACAGTGGTCCTATATAAACCACCTCTCCATATGATCCCGTTTTAGGGCATCTTCTCATGGTACTTGCCATGAACATCCATGTTTTGGAACTTGGCAAATTTTTAAGCTTCCTGTCCTTCCAAGGACAACACATTTCACGCAGTATCCTACATACACTGAATATCCCCTGCATAGCCCTATTTTTAACAAGAGTCTTTGCTAATTCACCACTTGATTTAATATTTCCATTGATGTGCACCTCACAGCTCACTTCAAGACCTACCATCCCATTTTTTTTTCAAGTTTTGTCATACAGTGTTATCACTCTCCATATCTTGTTTGCCTGTTATCATTTCTTTATGGCCTAACTCACATAGGAAACTTACCTTGAATGAAGAAATATCTCCACTCTTTTCCCTCAACCAAGTTCCTAGGAAATATTCTCTGTCCCCTTCCTAAATTCCTTTTCCACAAAACATTCTGCAAATCCAGTATTAAGACTTTCAGGTGTTTATGGAATACAAAGAACGGGCAGCCCTTTCCAAGCTCATTTTTTTTCTATTTATCAGATGTCCCTTTCCAAGGAACATGACAAGAAACACTCATAGACGGAAGTACGTTCATACCTTAATGAAAGGTATGAATGAAAGCAGCTCTTTGTAGGTTATTCTCTAAACAGGAACATGGAAAAAGACAACTCCAGTGCCAAATACTTTAAAACACATTCATAATGTCTAAGCCAGATAACTTTTTCCTTCCTGTCTACTTTTTGTTGGATTTTTGATTTTTTACTCTTCAAGGTTGTAAGTGAAATGTTCTACTTTTTATATAACATTGTGAGTATTACTTAATCTTTCTTGTTTTTAGTAGTACCTACTCCTCATGCTAATGCCAAAGTAAAAATTTTGCATGCTTTTCCTATACCTTTCAAGAAGTAACAAGATGCAATTTTGTGATTAACATAGTCAATAAAAAGGCAGATAGGAGGGAGTAATTTGAACAAAGTAATTCATGTGTTAAATAGTTTATCTGTATTATTTGTCTATTTTAAAGGATTACTATGAGAAACCAAAGATGTGTCACAATCTGTGGCATAACTGAGCAGTTGTGCAATCAATATCTTTCCTTCTGCACACTTTTCAAGGTCTTACAAAGCCAAGAGGAAAAGTTGGACATCACATTGTTTGGGAAGGGAGGAGTCAGCTAACACCCTCATTCAATTAAATTCCTAAGCAAGAATGTAAAACAGATGAGAAATTAATGTTCCAAAAAGCTTCTTGAATATCATAGGAAGTTAACTAATCAAATTAAATAGAAGTTTTATGTGTCTTCTCATAAATATGAATTAATAATCAAAGTTACCTTATGATACATTTCCCTAAATCATAATGTAAGAGGAAATATAGTGCCCAGGGTACACTGAAACTTCAGTGTGTTCAAGAGTAATGAGATAACTATTAGACCTAAGAAAGAGGCACAATTTCAGGGTTAGGGAATTTGATGCTGAAAAATACATCTCTAGAACAGAGCAATTCCTGCTTTATGCTGACTAAGCCATACCTGGGAAAAACCCTCAGTGAGAGAGAGGTGAAGTGTTGCAAGTGTGTTCTAACTCATGGCATTAATGATATTGTTCCTTTTTTTTTTTCCTGTAACTTTTCCCCCACTTCTGAAATAGAAAACTAAGCCTTTGCTTGTTAACTCTCCATCAATTTTGTCTAGTAAAAGAAAAACTGCCAAGTTTTACAAGGAAAGGACACTATGTTTCTCCAGAAATAACATGTTCAAAGAAGTAATTGTATATACACAAGTTCTTTAAGTGTCTGAGATGTGAAACAAATTCTCACCTCACAGAAGGTCATGTGTCTTTCCCACCAATGTTCTAGGCTCAGTTTGAGCACTGGTAGTTGACAGGATTCAGGGAAAAATTATTCCCATATGGGCAAACACTAGTGCTCTTCTGGCAAGCAAGAATTAGCCATGAGACAAGTTAGCATAATCCCTTGTTGTCACAGAAAGCCTCCAAGTTATTCATACACCACTAACACATGCTAGTCTTTTGGGAATGTACTTCTGTTGTTCTTCAGGCAGAGACAGCACTGTGTCTGACACAGAGATCCACAGAAGACACTAACAGATGTTTCAAAAACAACTGTTTGTCTGAGTTATTCTTTTACCTAAAAATTAACCCAGATCCAAAACCAAACTCTGAATAAAATTTCAGCCTGAGAGAGGTCTAAAACTAGCAGGATGCAAGGGCACATATGGGGAAAACATGATGTGTTTGGGAGGATAGCATTTCAGTAATATATGTTTCCACCAACTGCAAGCAGAAAGGTTGAACACATATTTATACAGCAGTAGTAAAAAGCTGAATGATTTAGCAGCAAATGAAAATTAAACACAGAAGAAGCAGGCCAAGAAAGTATGAGGAACAGTAGTTAGAAATTCTACACCAAATGCTACAGAAAGGAAAATGTTAATGAAAGAGGAAATGCCTAGGCTCTAGTCAAGCAGTTCTGGCTCTAAAATGAACATTTCAATGGAATAGGCTTTTGTGAACTTGGGGCACTTCTGATGCTTCATTTAAGTTAAATCATTTGTTAAATACATTCTATTGGCTGAGAATTTCCTGAAGTCCTAAGCAGACAAAAGTATATGTGAGTGCTTGAGTCCACAAAAAAATTGAATAGGAACTATCATTTTTTAAAGTTTAGTTACAGAAGTGAGTTTTAGTGAAAGGGTAGCATAAGAAATTTTCTAGTTTGAAACATTAGCTGAAGTTTCTTAATTGTTTTTCCTTTTCAGATCTATCATCTGAGGATACTTTCCTTCTGTGCAATTAACCATATATTTTTCACATTATCTGATATTTTAAAAAATAAATCCATCTGGATGAAATCAGATTGTCTTCAGATGTTGAATTCCAATCTTGTTTCAGTTTAGCTACTTACACAGAATTTCAATGTCTTTGCAAATTCAGTATTCTGCAAGAACAAACTATGGTTCTTTGCTTTTGTGCAAAACTATTGCTGCTCCTTCATTTATTTGTAATAATTTCCTACTGACATTGTCACAGGAGCATATGTCTAGGCACATATATCATTTGGTTGAAATATTAGTCTGACTTAAAACTTGCAATATGAGTAATATCTGTGAGGCCTACTGTAATTTAGAAGCTTTGTACTCTACAAGCATCTTCTGGATTATTAATTAACTAAATGGTTTGTGTAATGCTCTTGTTTCTCTGTGCAATTACATTTGCAAATTATTTTAGGAGTGAGTGGATTGCTGGTGTGTGTGTTCCTGTGTGCCTTTTCATTTTTTTGAGAGTGAACTTCAAGTTGATTTAAGGGTAAGTTACCCTAAATTCAGAATTGAAGGTAACATTATCTGGTATTTCTAATGCCTTTTCAAATCCTGTTCTTTAGATTTTCACTTTTAGATTTTCTTTAGATTCACTTTAGATTCTCACGGATGAGATTCTTCTGGCTGAGATACTTTTTAGCTGAGACAGATGACCTTAGTTGATACTCACCTTTTATTGTTTCTCTTTAGAACAGTCATATTAGGGTTATTTGCTATTCTCTTTATTTGCTAAGATTTTTGTTTGGGGTTTAAAACTGTGTCACAATTAGCTAGTATAATATCAAAGTTGTCTTAAAAGTTTTGATATGATATGATACAATATGATATATGATATGATACATGCTATGCTATGCTATGCTATGCTATGCTATGCTATGATATGATACGATATGATGATATAATACATGTGGTATGATGGAAGATATACTCTTCTTTATTCAGCACTCACTCTTACCTGCAGGTCATTGCATTGTGATTTTGGCATTACCTTTAATTAATTTTCTTTCAGTTGCCATTTAAGGTGTTACTATCAATCCAAAAGTGTCATGAGACTTGCATTTCTTAGAAACTGTTTCTCATCAGTGGTTCTGGTTAAATATTTTTCCACAGCAAAGTGCTTTCCTATGGAAAATATAATGCAAGGAAAATAGCATCTCATTTATGAAAAACAGAAAAAACTTCTTGGTAAAAGTGTTATTCTACCACCCTGGAATGGTATAGTTCTCATATATAAGCTTAATGTTCTGCAAAGTAAATATTTAGTAAATATTTAGGGTTTGTTTTTTGTTTTTTGGTTTTTTTTTAAATCAGATCCCCTAGTTAACTTGGAGTTTCTTATTGGATGGAAATTATGAATTCTGGGCAGCTGCTTTTATGGACCACTCTCATAGCAGACATCAAGTGATAGCCCCTTGGAGCAACTGCAGGTGTGTACTCCAGTTTAACTATAGGAAAGTAAGTGTCCAAGAGCAGAGATGGGTCTGGCACACTGTTAGTACTGGATTTATCAGTACTCCAGCGAGTGGCTACATTCAATGTTTTCACTTTGCACAAGTCCAAAAAATGTATGAAAGTAATTTATTTTCTCTTAAAAACATTTCTTACATACTTGTTCATTTCCTGATCTGGTACCATTCTCATTCAGCAGAGCAGAGATTTTTGAGTGTTCTCTTTGGCAAATGTCTTTTGGAAAAAAAAAATCTTGTCCCTGATTTCACAGTCTTTTCGTACATGTGTAACTGCTAAGAATTCAAGACAAAAATTGTGAAACCTCAATAATTCACATTCTCTTTGGTTCCACTAATACTGGAAGGGATGTAGCTGAGCCAAAAGTAAAGCATTTCTAAGAGAAGAACAGAACATTATTACAGCATTGGTTGAATTTGAAATTTCTGTCCTGCAACAAAGTGAAAAAAATTTCAAAAAGAAATGTTGTTCTGCATCAGAGTACAAGCCACATATTTTTCAGACATCCCAGGAAACAAAAAGACATTTTGAAATGAGAAATGTAACATTTTAAATATAGATAAATATATCTATATTTATAAATGTAAGTATAAATATAAATGTAAGGTAAAGTTCTCTGCAAGAATCATTATTAGCAGTCTTCCTCACCTCTGAAAGACACTCAAGTGTTTATTCAGATGAGTTTATCAGCCTTTTATGTATATGTTGTCATCTCCACTCAAAGAAGGCAGGGCTTCCTATACTATAATCCAGCATAATTCCTATATGTTATTCCAGAGATTTGGCTTTCTACCCAAAATTACCTGACTATCTTTCTGGAGCTTCTCCATTGCACAGAATCTGAATTTGAAAGTGTTGCTACATATTGTTCACAGAAACACAAGTTTTCAAATATTCCATTATAATTACAAAATTCTTTTTTTTTCTCGAGTATTCAAATTTAGGGATGTATAAACAACAGGATCACTGAACATAAAAGTACGTGATTAACAGAATAGTTAATACAAATGAGGCTTCATTGCTGTCCTCTTGTATAAATTTCTCAGTGTAATCACGAGTTTTCTATATTCTCAATAAAATCTTTCAGAAAGAACATAGTGAAAAATTAATAATCTTGCAGAATAATCCTTATCAAAACAAAATTTATAACATTCTATATAAATATTATTTTCAACATCCCACAATTAATATTTACCTGGTTTGATCTGAATTTTCACATTTAAATATTATTTAAAATATTTTTCTTTTAAAAAGGATTACATCCCTTTCAAACATTTTTTTCTTAGTTGCTCATGTTTATCCCACAAGGCTGAATCTGGGACATACCAATCATTCTGTGGCAAAACACTAATACTATCATAAATCTGGGTTTATGGCCTCACGACTGAAAGAAACAAAAGGAAAATGGGGTTGTGAAAGCACTCACAACATCAAAGAAATGCAGTGGTGAAATAAACTTTCCAGTTACACCATATATACTACTCTAATCTCTCCAAAGAATACATTTGGCTCCTGACATCTTGAAAGACTGTCTTTTCAGTGCTGTAGATAAACTGCTGTTATTTTCAAATCAAAACAACTCCTCACCACGTGTTTTATCAGAGTGCAGTGAAAGAGATTGCCTTTAGTATTCTGATCACCCTTATCATAGATAGACTTTTAGATCCAAACTTTGCTTTGTTTTTCATGCTTGAAACAATTCCAAAAAAACATTTACATCCTTCATTACTAATTTGGAGACCTTGCCTAACTTGCAATAAAATAAAGCAAAGCCCTACCTTGCCTGTATGAGTCACTTTGTTTCATCTTTAATATAATTCATGGATCATGGACCAGTTACCATTGGGAGTAGAAACAGAAATTGCTGACAGTCTTAGCACTTATGCCACTGTCTGTATCTGCTTCTGGTGAAATTATTTTTCTCCTTCTAAATTCCATTTTTCAGTTCTTGGTTTTATTTTAGCTATTTCTTAAAGCAATTATCATGACTTTGTACATGATGTCTGTTTCCACTGACAGATTTCCAGTGAGTAATGGGAAGAGGAAACTAGGTTCTTTTCTTGTGGAAAAAGGACATCTGGGCTGTGTCTATGCTAATAAGCTAAGAAAGGAAAAGACATGGGTAGAGTGCACGTATGAAATTGTCCATTTTATGCAATACTTAACAGGTATGGAGTTTTCAGTTTTTTCCAGCGCCTGAAAGGGGCCGTTCCAGTATCAGAGGAGAAGCCAGAGAGGGACTCTTTATCAGGAACTGTAGTGGCAGGACAAGGAGTAATGGGTACAAACTGAAAGAGGGGAAATTTAGATTGGATATTAGGAAGAAATTCTGTTACTGTGAAGGTGGAGAGATACAGGAACAGGTTTCCCAGAGAAATTATGTACATCCCAACACTGGCAGTTTTCAAAGTCAGGTTGGATAAAGCCTTGAGCAATCTCCTCTAGTGGGAGGTGCCCCTGCCCATGGCAGGGAAGGTTGGGACTAGATGATCTTTAAGGTCCATCCCAACCCCTAAACGTTTTATGATTCTATGATTCTATGATATTTCTTGGGAGGATTTTTTTTTTGTGAACTCTCCAGTGCTAGACATGTCTCTGGGTATCTATCCCTGTGCATGGGTACCAGGGGGAAGAAAAGCTGCACAGGAAGGAAAGAAGGGAATAAAGTGAGCCCTGCAGTGCGATGAGGAAAGCACTTTTTTAGAACAATGAGAATTTGTGTTTCAAGAACTGAAGAATTCATTAGGAAATCTGAGGGGTGTGTAGAACAGAAGGAGACAAATCTCACACAAACTTACCCATCTTATCTTTAACAAATTGTACAGATCAATATCAAATTGTAGAGATACGTATCTTTTGAATTGAACTCTCTTCAAAGATACATGGTTAACTAACTGCCAAAAATTATCACAAAAGTGATTTAAGATATGTGCAGGATACAATGGAATCTGTTTGGCAAAACATACCTTTATTTATATTGTATAAATATAAAAGTACCAATACCGAACAACTACCTTTTAATAACTTAGGGAACTAATCTCTATGGGTGAGAGAGGAAAGAGCACATGGCCTTCCATGTGTTCTCTTTAGCTCCATGTGTCATGAGACAGAGAACTCAGCAGAGCTCTAGTCAGCTTTTATGCCTAACTTTAAACTAACTACAGCAAAGAAAATAATATTTTGGTAATGATTGACACCAATCTCTAGGTCCTCTGTTATTTCATAAGCAGTATGACTCTTCATAGTTTATGCTGTCTCCCATAACTCTGATAATTCTGGCCACGGCTCTTACTTCCAGCTATTAGGACCACACCATCTGAGCAGTATCTTCAGCCTTTGGGTTATCCAGTCTAAACCTAGATATTCCCTGGCTGTCAGTATTCACTAAAAACAAGCAAACAAAACATTTAGATCCCAAACAAGCAAGTCACTTTCTGATTCCTAGTTTCCCAAATTCTTTAGAAGCAAAATGAGATACACAACATTTAAATTCTCAAATCGCTCTAGCCTCAACCTGAGACAAATCCAAGTTAGGCAATGAATACTCACCTCAAACTACCCTTTCCTGAATTTAATTTAACTGTTGTTGCCCAGGATTGAAAGCCAACAAGTAAACAAAACTGAAAAAAATATTTTAAAAAGACACAGTACACAGCCAATGCAATTCTCTTGCATAATGCTGAACAGTGTTCAGCTCCAAGCATTCAAGGAGTTCTTACAGCTCTCAAAACTTGAGTCCAGCCCTAACTCTAAACCTAGCAATGGTCAGGGATTGCAACTCTCCAGCAAACAGGACAGACAAAAAGCAACTGTTGTGCTTAACATCACACTTCTTAAATCTTGAGATGTGTAGCCTTCTTCAGTCTGTGGATTCTCAAACACTAGCCCAAGCATAAGTGCTGAACTTAACCAAGGTCATGGTACAAACTACAAGAAAAAAAGAGCCGAAAATATTGTCCTGAAACAATTCTTTTTCCTTATTCTGAGGGCAAGCCACCAGATGTTGAAATGGGTTCTTCAGTTATTTCATTCCCTCAAATAACCTTAACCTCAAAAATAATTCCAGCCAAGGGAACCACCCATCCAATGAAGGGAACATAAGCTGTTGACCGCAATTGACTCCAGACTTCTCTTCAGTCTTCTCTCTGAAGGCTGCTTAGTCTCAAAAAAAAACTAGACTCAAATTTTAGATCTGCAAACCCTGACATAAGAGTAATTATGATAAGAACTATATATACCGTTAAAAAAAGTATTGACGGCAGCTATATTCCAAACTCTTGCAGGCAGAAAATAACTACCTAACTTCTTCAAGCTTTTCTGTTACCAAAATGCAATCCAAATCTAATCCTAAATCAAATTATTGCAACAGGACACATTCTTACAGTGACAAAACATACATTCCTGACCACAGCCAACACCAACCCAAGTTCAGGATGAGGTGTATTTTTTGGAAATAAATTATAATGTCTTACATGGGAGAGAAAGCTCAGCTGGACATATTTGAGTTAAACTTCTGAATCAGATTAGGACTTGAAATGGTTTTGTCTGAAGGTGCTCTAGACAGAAATTCCTTAAAATGTTTTAAAACACACCTTAAACTACAAATATATTTTACAGAATCAGTAGACACTGTCACTCCTACAGTAAGGTGGCCTTGAACTCCACTTGGAGTATCAAGTTTATAAGAAAAGAGCTGAGAAAAAGTTGTCCTGACCTTGACACAAGCTATTCTACAGCAGAGGAACCTGGACTCTGCTAGAGTGACAAGATCTGAAATGTCACTTAACCACAGCTTTGTTTATTTGCAGATTACTTAGATGTTTTCAACAGCTACTGACCTCTATGGCACACTGTGCTCTTTTCTAAGTGTCATGAGAAGTTTGAATAGTTATTCACCCTCATTGCAAGGAGGATTTCTACCTTTCCTGGGAGTCAAAGAGTAAATTGGCTGAAAATACTCCCTCAGCTGGCTGACCTACCAGGCAAGTGGCAATGGCCCTTAACTGCTGTGCAGCTGCATCAGTTTCACACTGTATCCCTGTAGTTAGGGAGAGAGCTGGTGTCAGTGGTGGTCCTTCCTTGTCAAGGAGAGGACAGAGTTAAGATTAGCACTAAGATGATTTTGGAAAAGGATATCTGAAAATATTGGCCATAAGCAGTGCATGCCAAGTCTCCTGCCAAGTGTAGGTGAGGGGCATGAATGGTACAGGAATACATGTCCACCACCAAGGACAACAGTCCATCCTTGAGTAATAATTCTCAGTGACTAGAAATCTGTCCAGTCTGACAGTTTCTGGCGATTAAGTAAGAATGTATCACAGACACTGCTAATATGTGGGTAACCTGAGCTCCTGCTGATGGCTTTTATTCTCTTTTCCAACAACAACATGCTTTTCTAGTAAATTCATCATGGATGCTGCGAGGCTGGTGTGGGTAGGGGTCCTTATGCAAAATGTATAAGAATATCACAGGTGCATAGGATGCATATGAGTAAAGTGAGGTAGTAATGTTAAAGGGACAGTGTGGAAAAATGAGAGTGGATGAAACATCACATATAAACTAAGATCTTATGTAGGGAGCCACATTTAGAGACCTCATATAATAATTCAGACATGGTTAATTGTAGATGTTGCCTGTGATTATAAAGCTCTGATTCTGCACATTGTCGTTTTTTTCATGAGGAAGTTTAAGGAGTAGTCTTTAGCCTAATCTGCCTCCATATAAATATATCAGTGAGATGTCATATTACTAAGAAAAAGGCTTAAAAGAAACAATGAAAAAAACCCTTGAATAAACCCTTAATAGCTAGAATTATGTGTTAACTGATGAGTTATGTACAAAGTGATAACTTGAAAATACCACTTAAAAGGATTAACACAATATTTCACCAGAGTAAATAACTGTTCATTTCAGGGAAACTCTGATGGAATGTGCCTGGAAATTAAGGTGTGAGTTGTTCTCATTGGAAAATAACGTAATGAAAACACAGGACCATATATTCCTGGGGAGTTGCATTTTTGTGTAAAACACCATCATTAAAAGTTCATAATTCACTTTTCTTCTTTAGGCAGACTTATAGCAGTCAGCAATCAGTGTTTCCAAAACCAAGTTGTTATCCTGTAAAATGCAGTTTGGTAACAGAAAAATGTCTGTACAGACAAAATTATATGCAGCATGTTGAAAAAATTTCACAAACTATGTATTCATTAAGTATTGTCTCAATGACATCTATGCTTCTTTGGACTAATAGAAAGGAAAAGCCACTCAAGACCTTTTAATGAAACCTGTGAAGACAATTAAATATATCCCAAGCAAATGACTCATTCTGACCTATGACCCCCTAGGGGTTCCTAGGCTGCCTTCTGTTCTCTGAGCACAGATGGTGGGAACTAAAGACTCTCACTGTGACAGAGACATCAGGCTGTGAATTGACCAGCTAACCTTTAAGGAGGGCAAGGAGAGAAAATTCCTTATGAGAAAGTGGAGAATGGGGTTTTCCAAATGATTAGGCTTAGCACACGCAGAAAATGCTATGATAAGAAAAACATTACTTTTACACATTTAAAAATTATTGTACTGAAGATTGGTCTTTCTGAGAAAAAAGACAAATTAGTGAAAAATAAAATTAACTAACTTTTTCTTTCTGATAAATAAATAAACAGATAGATCGTTCTTTCCTTCTTAGCAATTCTTACTGATTATATTTAGGTATTTCTGCGGCGTCAGGGCATAGAGGGGCACACCTTATTAGTAATTTAGAAAAAGCTATGGCACGGACTCAAACAGTGACACAGTCTCATCCATACTTGTTTCATTTCTAGAAGTTTCTCTGGCAGAGTTCTAATGTGTGTCAGATGGCAACAAGGCTGGAGAGACGTTTTACAAGGGTGACAGGACAAGGAGGAATAGCTTCAAACTGAAAGAAGATAGTTTTACATTAGACATTAGGAAGACATTACTGTGAGGGTGGTGAGGCACTGGAACAGATTATCCAGAGAGGTTGTGGATGCACCATTCCTGGCAGTGTTCAAGGTCAGATTGAATGGGGCTCTGAGTAACCCAATCTAGTGAGTGGCACCCCTGCCCATGGCAGGGAGGTTGGAACTTGATGGTCTTTAAGATCCTTTCCGACCCAGGCCATTCTCTGATCCTATGATAATGATCATGGCTACACCTTTACAGAAAATCTCTTCCAAGTCCTTGGTTAATGAACTGAGAGGTCTCAGAACATGCAAACTGGACTCCTTTTTCCTGAAAGTAAACCGAGAAGTGCACTCTGAGAGAGCAATACATGAGCTCCCACCACTGATGGACGTTTTCCACTAGTCTGAGCTGGAATTAGTCTGAAGTAAAACTTCCTGAAAACTTTCATCTACAAACCCACACTTAATGCCTGTACTAATGGGGAGCGCAAATGTTGCCAATAAATGCTGTGTCTCTCCAGAAGGATGCAGGTACTTAAATAACAGGTGCAAACTGTAACAGGAAGTAGATGCAGTAGTCCCAATTTAAGTCTATTTAAGACAGAACAGACATAATAAAAGATTAATCATAGTGGCCCACTTCTGAAATACTGAAAACCTCCATATAAAATTCTTAAATCCTGTAAATAATTCTAACTCTTCTTTCTTGCATACAGAGTATGAACTATATCTATTTCCTAAATTTTACTATCTCTTCACATTAAAATTTCTACTCCTAGAAAAGAAATTGTATACTAAATCCATCAGAAACATGACTGTAATTTTGTTTAAATGAGCTATATTTATTTATTTTTCCTTTAAAATTCATGTGTTAAAATTAATTTTATTTTTGCACTTACATGCATTTTGCATTCCTAAAGGCATAAAAAAATTACCCTGGAACTGATTGAGCCCTAGGTTTTCTTTAGCACCCATCCACATTAATTTAACTGCTGGTTTCAATGATATAGGAATTTTTTTTTTGTGGGTTTAGTTTATTTATAAATGTGAAATATCACAGATTATCCTCTTCTCATGTAATACTGAAATTAATTTTCTTCTATGGTAAAAATATCATCAACATTTTTATATAAATGTAATGGTAACACTATGCGATCTAAAAAAGATACAGTTAAAAAAAGAAATTTAATACAGTAAATTATTTATAGTTTAGTTATGCTCTTTAAATGTTAGATTTTGTATTCTGCAAAAATTTCTCACTCCCTAGCAGACATACAACACATTCTACTTCCTCTTCATAAAATCAACTTTTTTAAAAGTAACAACCCAAAATATATACTTGCCCAAGGAGGTCGTCATGCAAGCTTTGTTTAGATATTACACATAAAAGAAAAACAGATATCTTTTATGTTGAACTTACTAATTGTTTATATTATAAAATTTACACAAGTTTATTCTTATATATATGTGATCCATTTTTTTCACTTCTTCCATGTGCTTACCAAAAGGAAGTAGAAGACTTCTTGCTCCACTTGATGAATCAATAAGTGAGAATGGGGTGAAATTTACCTATATCACAGAGCATTCAGTGCATTATTACACTGTTCTACTGCTAGGAAACAAAAACAAAACAAAACAAGAAAAATACAATTAAATTATTTTAAAATACAAATTTATATATTGCTAAGAAAACACCCTCAGATCTTTTACCTAAAAAACCTTCATCTTCATTCTGCTATAGATTTTAAAAAGCTGAAAAAAACAGTTTTATCTGTGAATCTACTCCCTGACTTATACTACTACATTTAAAGGGGTTTGGTTTTAATTTCTCAAAATTAAAATAAACAAATATACTCATATCTTGTTACTCATTCATCTGCTTTAAAAAGTAAGAAAATAAGAAAATAGCACTATCAAAATATATTTTGTCTGGATCCTCAGCTGGTGTGGGGAGGCCTTCATGAGGTTAAATACACACACCTACAAGCAATTATCACAGCTAAGGATACAGACTCAAAATTTTGCCCACTTTTTTCACTGTTTATTAAGGGTCTAATCCCTGTATAAGTTAGAACCTTTTGACACCACTCTGACCATGTGCAAATGACTCAGTCTTCATTTTTTAGCTCGTTTCCAACACCAGAGAAATTTGCAAGGACCTTCCTGATAGGCAAAAGTCTGATGCAGGGAGTGGAATCTTGCCTCAATAAAAGTCAGTGGCAAACTTCTGTTGAATTTACTGGACCTATATTTCTATCCAGAGTAGTAAAACAAGACTCTATGAACAAAGGCTGTGTTCCTATATATAATTTTTAAGTGATGACAGTGCAGTTAGAAACCTTTTTCTGTTTAGCTATAGATCAAAGCAAAGAACTTTATCTTAGAAAGTCTGGGGAAATCTGCAGCTGATGTCAGTTTCGTGACATAAACGCATCCTGACACAAAGCCTTCCTTCAGTGGTAGCTATAGGACATAATAGGGAACCTCCAAGAGAATTGTTCTTCCCAGCAATGTTTTTTATATCAATATTCCTAGTGCGAGTATAAAAGCAAACTTGGTTGATGAAATACATATATTTACATTGGATTATTTTTTTGGCTATGTGATATCCCAGCTTTCTTTATGATCTACAGGTTTATGGGGAAAAACCACATCTTAGAACTATTATGAGATTTACTACAACACAACTGAGACCAACAAATTATTTTTTTTTCATTTTTGGCTTTCACTTGGCTAATGTTGATGACAATGGCTAAGCTCTTTCTGGATAGAAAGGGTTTTGAAGAAAACAGACAGTACAGCTGAACAAAGAAGGGGAAAAAATGGCAAAAGAAGTTTTGCCATGTGACACAGTGGTGTGACGTATTCAGGTCATAAATTTACCTTGGAAAAAAGCAGATGCAGAAAAAACAGTTTCAAGGTCATTCATACTGGGAAGTCCACCTTTTTATTAATTAATCTGCAAAATTTTTACCTTACTTTTTTAAAAAACCCAAAATACAAACATAGTTAATGGCTAAAACAGGCAACTCTTGCATTAGGTTTCTCTGCCTTTCCCAGTGGTTTGGGGATTTATGTGCTATTTCCTATACATAGATCAATAAACTTTATGAAATACTGAAAAAAAGGTGAAGCAATTATGAAAATAGAATTTTGATACTCCTAAAAAATCACTGGAGACCTAGTCTAAGCCTGTCCAAAGCCAATTAAAATACTGGTATATAGTAAGGATGTGGTGGAGAATAATACTGAAAATACAATGCTTTTACATAAATTGGTATTACCGGCATTCTGACATTGCTTTAATTCCTAATCTCAGAAAGATGTTAAAAAAAAAAAAATATTAGAAGAATGTCACTGGTGGTTATTATACAAAATTAATGAATTGATTAATAAATTACTCTTTTAGGTCTTAAGGAAAATATATGAATTATTAATAAATAAAGGTAAGTGTCTTTTCCGTGGAAAAGGTCTTCATCTCTTGGTAATGTGGAATAGCTTAATAATATTAAACTAACAGTAGTGAAAGTAGAATGAATTTCATTAGTTTTCTGGTATCAACTGCATGAATACAACCACCTTCTTTCCAAAGCAACCACGTAGGACATTACAATACAGTGTTTAATGATGTGGGGGTAACCTATTTTGTTAAACCCTTTTCAATATGAAGCAATCATCAACTTTTTAACTAATCATATATTTCACATTCTAATAAACATGGGTATCATCTGCAGTGATACTTAAAGCTGCATATAGAGTGTGCTTCTCCGTTCTTGTGGCTGGGTTTACACCACACCCATGGAAAACATTATTATGTTCTAATGATTCCAGAGTTTGGTTTTACTCTGATGGGACCCTTCAGGCCACGTTAAACTGACTAACTGTGATTTACAGCTAGTTTGTCTTCTGCCTGGAGAATGTACAATTGAGCTTTTTAAAACAGTAGCTGTTTTCCTCATTCATCTGTTTTGGATCACACTAATCCTAGGTTTGGATGAATGATAACATGAAGTTAATGTTTATGGTGTTCCCAAGTATTTCCTAAGTATTACACAACTGCAGTGCTGCAATCACAGAATGAATCATAGAATGTTAAAGTTGGAAGGGACCTTAAAGGTCATCCAGTCCCAACCTCCTCTGCCTTGGACAGGGACACCTCTCACTAAGGAACATGATCACAATGCACTTCAATGGAATATTGATGTGCTCCATGTCCATGTCCTAGACATGTTCCAGGGCAATCAGCTTTAGGTGGCCTTGCTTCAGCAGGAAGAATGAACAAGACCTCTAGAGATTCCCTCAAACCATAACAATGCTGTAATTTTTCCCATGCCTGTGTTGAAGGATTATTTTGTCAGTAGAAAGACCTTCAAAAACTGTAATTTAGTTTGCTAAATTCATAAAAAGTATATATATTATTCATGTTATGCTCTAGGTATGATAGTCACAGAATACACCTACTTTTCTATGTTGCTTGAAATCTCTATATCTTTTTGATGGTTTGGGGATTTTAACAGGGGTTATTTGGGTTTTTTTTTTTCCTTCTTTAGGAGTTAAGAAACAAATTTTTGGTGTTTGTTTGTGGATTTTGTTTCTTTGCCTGTTCTCAGAGTAGCACAGAGCTCATTACATCTGCAGGGTTATGGAAGTGGTAGAGTTCCAGCAAGTACATATCACACAGCATCACAGGATAAATGATCAGAAACACAAGTCACAACTCACAGAAGAGCTTTGCCCTGCAAGATCTCCTCCCCCACATGCTTGTTAGTTGACAATAGCTACAAGGCAGAGTATGTGAACTGGATCCAGCAGCCAACTCCTCTATAAAGAGTTTATTACTTCAGGATCAACTGTATGTCTCTGTATACAACTGTGGTTCTGAATGATCTTTTTCTGGGTACAACTTGAATTTAGAAAATAATTGCAGTTAAAGTAGTTAACACTAGTGCTGACAGCTGGGACAGCCAAATGTCTTGTGCATGAGCAAAGAAAAACGAGCTGGTCACAAAACAATATTTTTGCTTGGCTCTCTGAACATTGCTCACACATGAAAAGCTTTGTTTCCCAGCACAATATCCCTCTATTGTTTCAGTACAATAATTCACACAGCAATTCACATCACAGGTACTCCATACTGCTTTAAAAGTACAGATCTTTGACATGAGATCATCACTGAGCTTGCACTCTTAGGTAACTTGCTGCTTAGATAAACTGCACAACAGTAAACAAAGAAGCAGAAGGGATCACAGTCGTGTGGAGCTATTTGGATTGAGAGATGAAATTCCATATAGACCCAAAAAGAGCTATAACAAAAAGTGCTATAGAAGCAGTGGTGTTTCAATAGATATTCCTTTGATCTATATAAAATGTTTTTTTCCATTAAATATACAATTAATTAGATGGTTCATTATGCAGTAGACTTAGGCATGCAAAACTGTATTTTGTATATGTTTTTCTGTAAAACATAGAACCAAGGATTCTTTTGGTCTAAATTGCATGGTGCAAAATTCAGTTGGACTTGGGTGAATGGTTTTGACTGATTGCTATACCTAGAAATGCCTATTGCAGTCGGTGCATCTAGTAATTATTAAATGTTCTATTTAAAGGTATTTTTAAAAAGCACTCACATATATACATGTATATATATAAATATGTATACACATGTCTGAAGTTTTCTTTAAACACTGATAATACATCACAAATTTTTGTACAGGAAGCCATTCAATTACCCAGGCAGAAAAGCCAGTGTCTTTGTGAGTTTGCACACAATCAACAGTGGACCGTAAAAATTTTCTTTTCTTGAAATGAAATAACGTTGAAAGGTTTTAATTTCCTTGCACATTCCCAGTAATGTGTATTGGTTATTATTACTTGAAATTTAGTATTTTTTTTCTCTGTGAGACCAGACTATGACCCAAAAAGAAAGAAGTTGCAGAGAAAAGAAGCGCTTCTCTAGGTGGGGAAACACACCAAGAATGAAGTTTCTGTTAAGAGCAGTTATAAGGGAGAATGAGAGACTATACAGAGGAAAAGTTGAAATGCCAAACAGGTACCAGGGTCCTATGTAACTAATAGTGAACAGTAGCCAGAATTCTTGACATGCTTGGTGGGTGTAAACCTGTGGTTGCGAAGTAGGAATTATATGCCCAAACATCTTTCTGAATCTTGGTCTCACTGTAGAAAACTTTTCTGGTCTGCTATTCCCAAGTGAAAAAGTGTATCCACTATTTTTGTATATTCCTGATATTAAATGCAAATCGCAATAAACTTATTTATTCAAACATCCTTGAGACAATGTAAATCTAACTTGTCTTTTTTCTTATGGATTATTCAGCTGGAACTAGACTCAGAGGATTAAACCCATATATTCTTTAAAGTATTTCAGGGTGCTTATATGAAGAAAAAACTGGCATTAGAACAGCTGAAATAAATTAGCTTATTAAATATAATTTGCATGCAGCATAACAAGACTGCAACATACAGTCTGTGATATAAACAGATGTCGAATCCAGGAAGGGTAGTGACATGACCATATACGTACTGGTGAATGTTTAGAAATACACTTCCAAAAATACAGTGGTAAATTGCAGAAAGCTGAGGATCTAAATTTTAATATCTAAAAAAGGCAGGTTTTAATTAAAAACAAAAGAATGCTTTTGCCTTTGAAGATTTGTCTGACATTAAATTGATTCATCGCTGACTTAAATGCACACAGTGTCAGATTGAGGGAAGTTGTTTCTAGTGCTCCCAAATGGTGAAATTCTGCTGTGCACAAGGAGAGGTTTGGTGTTCAAGAGGGTGTTGATTTAATAGCAGGGGGAGGGTTCTTTTTCTAAGAGGATTAAGTGTTGGAAGGCATGTTCTTTTCAGAAATCTCTGTAAGGATTCCATCAAGGAAAATCACTACAGAAAGACAGAGATGAGGAATGTTGTAGCCAGACTTTCTTCCTTGAGCACATACACTCTGGTCATCATTCATCTATTGCTTCCTGCTTTTTAAATGGATGGAGCTCTCCACGTTTGTGATGCTACAGCCCCTTGATAGCCTAAACTCTAGCAGACACCTTCCATTTAATTTCATAAAGGGTAATAGGTGCCCAAAAGTGCCTGAAGTTCAGCTTTTTCAATCTGGCCGTTGAGGAAGTTGTCCAGTTTTCTTTACACCTTAGCAGTGCATAGGAATAACTACAGTTTCCAGTGCAATGCTAATTTGCTTTTGGATTATAGACTCCAAGAGTACATGTTCCTTGTTATAGCAAACACTCTAGCTGGAGATTACAGCTATCATACACAACATGATGCTATGCAACATTCCCTAATTGCATCCTTTTTTGTTTCCCTATCCTGATTCCCAGATCCTCAGCATACTTTAATTATCTATTTAAAATGGCTTTGTGCAACTAATTGTCCAATGTGTACCATATACCCAGATCAACATAACCAAACCTGCAAGGGCATTGTTTATATGGCCAAAAATTTGACAGGGATCTAAGAGGTCTTCCTAGGGTTTATCCAAGTCCTTACAATGTGAAGGACAAGACAGGAAGACTTTTGATATGGAATTGATCAAAGGGTGATTGCACACTGATCTCTGAAGGCACTCCAGAAGAACAGTGATGAGAGTTACATGGTATGCTAACAGCTTTGCTTGTAATCTGATTTTTTTTTTTACTTCAGACACAACAATTTCATCTCTGTGAAGCTGTTCTTGCATTTGCTGTCCTCTTCATAGTATATCCCCTAGTCTCAGGACTCTGAGACAGTTTGCTGCCAAGGTAACAACACTTTTCTATAGTTTTTGGGTTGCATCAATAATGTGCCATCTGACAGAAGCCACATCAATATTGCACTATTAACTCAATCGGACCTAATGAAAAAAAAATCACAAATGCCTCTCTAGAATAGATAATGAATATCTTTTGAATCAATTACATAAATTATCAGGATTATATTGAATGACAGAATACCCTTCATGATAAACACCATATTTTACAACCAAACCTGAGGTTACAGTAGATCATGGTTGTGCACAATGGCTGCAGCTTTTCCAGTACTTGTGCCTTTATAGTCTTAATGTATCCCAGATTTAGTTGTTTTTACTGGCTCTTGGTGTCCAAGTTTGTAACCAGCTCTGAACTCAAATGTCAAAATACAAAGAAAAGTGTGTGGAGTCCTCTTGCAATTATCTGGCACTGAAAATGTAGGAAAAACTTTCAAAAATCAATATTTTCCTTCAGTAAGGTCTCCTCAATTTTATTGAATTGGAAAATAACAGTTTTACCATATGCACTACGTGATCCCTTCCTCATTGGTTTGAAACTTGGTAAATATGGAGTAAAGGAAGATGGCTGTCAAAAATTAAGCTGAAAAAAACAGTATGCATTGATCAAACATTGTCTTCTGCAGATGGATTTTGATTTTACAGCTTAAAATATATCTAAAACAAATTCCTAAAACAGTGGCAATTTTTCAGCTATCTTTCTAAGTAAACAGCATCTGAGTCCTATGTAATACTAGTTTGTACTCATTAATTTTGCGTGTTCTCTATTTCAAGCATAACGGTATCTCATATGTTTAGCTCTACTATTTATATTTAATGCTAAGAACAATGTAGATCTATAATTTTTCCAGAGACAATGTCACCTAAACACCACAAATTTGCAGCATTATCAATAAAAGATTAAATGTTTAAGTACACAGATATATATCGACACATTAGGTATACTTCTTTACAAAAAATATACATTATATATATCTATATCTATATATCAGTCATGTCTAAATAGTATCTAGTATCAAATTTTAACCAACACCAGTTAAATAGCAAATGCTAAATTTTAAAAGTGCTGATAACCTTTTTCCTGTTTGTGAAAGGTAATTTAATTCTACTTTCCTTTTCCTCTTAGATTTATGAGTCATGTATTATTTTTGCAAGAGATTCCTGCTGAACTTTCCAACCTTGCCCTGGATAAACTAAATAAGTTGAATTCTTCTAGTCAGTCACTTTTTCATTCAGGCATTCAAAATTCTGCAGGTCCTTTCTAAATCTTGTCAATTTTAACTGATTTGTTCACAAAAGTAATTAAAGCATTTCAGTTGATTTCATGATCATGTCCAGAAATGCGCAAAACTCATATTGTTTCCCAATACTCCTCTGAATTTACCTCCAAGTTTTGTGGTCACCCTTATGTATAAACTGAAATGTTTATTTCTGTACAATATCAGTAAAGAATATATTTGACATATTCCTTTTCTCTTGTCATATGCTGATGAGCAGGTTTGAAATCATATTGTCATTGCTGCTTATGGGGAAAGCTGAAATCTGGCAGCTTCTATAAGCTCCCATAGACCTCAGTGGAAAATAAGCACTGATGATCTTGTGTGTTCAAGACCTTAAAACCTTAACAATCTGAATCAGTCTTGAATAATTTTGTAAACAAGGCAATAAAATGCTATAGCCATTTCCCCAACCCTGCTGGCCCTCTCCATGGCATTTAATGAGAGAAAAAAGAAATTCAGTCCCAAATGAGGATGAGAGGCATTGGAGAAGATGCTTGACTATGAAAACAAAATTCAAGGTTTCAGTCAGCTGTCCAAGACAACAAAGTCAGCTTCTGCCTTTGGCTTATATAACAAAAGCTCAAGCATACAAATCCACAGGTCAGCGGAAATGATTACCATAAACAAATCTGGACAAACTTCCTGCCACTTGGAAGCCTGTGCAAATAGACATTTTCATCATCTGGGTTCCACTAATCCACACAAAAATATGCACATTTTAAAATAAGTGTAAACAACATCTCTTTGATTATCCAATCTAAGCAAAATTAATGTTTTTGTGAAAAATAAAATGGACATCTCATTCCTGTTTTCCTTTTTTTGGGAGGGGGGGAGAGGGGGAAGGCAGGGTGGTGAGAAAAAAAGGCAGTTATCTCACAAAAATGTGCCCAGATTTTAATGAGAGTACAGTCATCTAGCAGCAAAACACTTTTTTTGCAAGTTTGATTGACAACCCAGGCAGGTCTTCAAGCCTGTGTGACAGAGTTCAAATATTATGTGACATAGCTTCTTCCCTGCATGGAGCTGCAGCAGCAGTAGTCTCTGATCCCCTGCCACATCACAGCTCTAAGAGGCTGCTTTCCACACCAATGGCACTGACACTTCACTGGCTGCACATCTATCCCAAGTCTTTGCACTTACAGTACCTGGCACCAGTCCCTATTTCTCTTTCCCTGAATTTTTTCCAGGAGTGTTTTTCCTGGTCATATTAGAGCTCTCCAGCAGATCCCCACTTAGCAATTTTTTTTTTTTTTTTTACTTCCAAGGTACGTTTTTTTACTTGTACATTTACTGCCTCCTGCCTTATCATTGGACTAACTACAGACAAGACACTTTGAAGCAAAATCCCATAGAAGCCAAACATGGAATGAACAAAGTTAAAGACTCTAGTGGAAAAAAAGACAAATAGTATTTAATAAAGAGTGATCTTTGAATACACCATTAGACAATTGTAGTAAGGATAAAATTGCAATGGGTAGTTCCAAGACAAAAAGAATTTTCTTCTAACAAACTGTCTATAAATTTCCTCTAAGTATTATCTTAGGAACTCCTAATGCACATCACAGTTAGGTAGCATAGATTCAGTGTGAATCAAAGCTATCATACCTATGGGGTTTGGGGTTCAAGAGCTTTATGAAGTCAGAAGAAGCCAAATGGCTCAGTATGCTTTCGCATCACAGAAAGTCTGGTTGAATGTCCAGATCCTGGGAATTATTGACAATTAGGTCTTTTGGTGTCTTTAGAGCTATTTCCATACAAACATGGTATTACAGCTCTCATTTGAAATAGTTTAAACACATGCATGTTTTTAGTCCACTGGCACAGGCTTTCAAAGTTCATGGCTGCCTATTTTAAACGAGTAAGGGAGTGCCTCCTGAAGCCACTCGTGATGTGTGACAGCCTGTGCCCACTGGCAGAGAAAAGCTCTCCCCAGTTGAAGTCACACTTCAATTATTCACTCTGATTTTAGAAAATAGTCAAAAGTATTTACCTTTTTTCCAATAATCAAATGGTGGAAACTACTGCTCAGACATTAACATTCCCTCTGCTATACTGGGCAGTCAAAAAGAAGAGTGTTAAGCACAGAAGTACACCATAAACATTTGCCCAGCAGATAGAGCTCCTCAGTGTCCCAAGGAATAAACCACATGCACCAGCCAGATGATTCAACAGCTTGCTTCAAGGTACATGGAGACCCTGTGGCCTGGCTTAGCATTCATTTTATTCGGAAAGCAACAGATCCAAATTGTTTTAAAAACTCATTTAAAAAAGCGTTCAAAAGTCAGCAAGAATCTTTCCAAAGGGTTGTAGTGTTTTCAGACAGAGCATAGATAAGAGGAAGGAATTAAACCCTTCTCCCTCTTCTCGGCTACCTATCCTCTCTGTCTTTCTGCATGTTGTTTGCCTGCTATATTATTCTGTCTTTTGTGTTGTGTTATGAGATTTTCTTGTTGCCCTCAGTTGCCCCACAGCTCTCATTTTCAGATGCAGACAAATGCTGCTTCTAGTGCTTTTTAGCACAGAATTCCCCCCACAGATATATTGCCTGTCTCACCTACTTACAGATGAGTAATCTTTCTGTCAGTATGCGTAATACCTTAAGAATATTAAGGAAACTATCAGTCACTCTTTGAATGTTCAAAATAGCAATTCTCTAAAAGCTGTTTTTTATTTTGACAGTGGGAATCTAAGGATAAGCCCCGTTATTCAGAGGGGTGCACTGGCACAGGGATTGTGGAAAGCTGCAAACCCAGTTCTGTAATATCAGGGAAGGAAACAACATAACTGAAACATTCTATCTTGACTCTTGTTTCTTGCGGTTCTGTTGCACATATTGACTGGATAGAGCTACTTTTGGTTATACTACAGAAGCTGCCAGGATAGAAACTGTTGGATTGAGCCTTTATGCTTATGTAACCGTATTGAGTACTCCCAGAATCATGGCTAGAGGTCAAGGTGAATAAATTTGTGTAAACACAGTTCTCCTTCCATACTGATCCACCAACATGGGAAGTGCAGATGTTCCCCACTGGAAATTATAATTAGCCCTGGATCAGTATCAATTTCTCATCTGCACTACCATAGTTTTACTGCCTTTCTAGGAACCCAAAGACTGTAAACTCAGGATTAAAAAAACCCCAACTTTATGACACATGTGCCATAAAAGAGTCGACTGAGATTACAGTGCATCTTTAAAAAGTGACCAACCCTGTAATTGTTACAAGTTTTATTTTTGTTCCTGAAAACACAATTGACTTGTTAAAACCTGATAATAATGCATACTGCCATCTTTAAAAGTAAGGTGCTTTGTAAATTCCCTGCTCTCTGGAAATTTGTTTCTAAAACTGTACAAAAACTCCTCTTTTTCCTAACAGGGATAAAACTGGAGGTGGCTGAGAGATGCATTTCTCCTGACGTGTGGCCAACATAGTCTTTGAATGCAGTGGTAGAAACTGTTTGAAAATCTTTTTTTCATTAGGACAGAGCATGTACTGAAGGGTTGTGAGTTCAGAATGTCAATTAACCACAGAACAGGCTGAGCCCAAGTTGTTTTAGTTAGCTGCTGTGTGAGACATGAGGACATTGCAAGACGTGCCTCTTCAATCAGTCATTTCACCATACAACAGTCTTCGTCAGTCATTGTGTTTTAGCATTGTAGTGCCAAGGGCAGCAACTAAAACCCATGTACCACTGTGCTAGGATCTTTGCAAAGATGTGAAATATCTTTCCTTTTCCTCTCTTTGCTTTCCTCAAGTAGCTCCAAGTTAGCTGTTCCTATGCTGGAATGATTTTCTTCTGAGGACATTTCTTTCTAGACTTGTGAATGAGACTATGCACAATTTAATGAAGAAACACATTTGATTGAGAGAACTGATAGACCTAAAAATGTCTCCTAGTTAAATGTATCAATTTATATATGCTTGTGTATGCTTTTTACATTTTTGTCCTTTGCTTATAATAAACAAGAAAAGACTCCACTCTTTCCAGTCTTTGCTGGCTTGTCACATAATTATAGGTTAAGTGTTAAGTTGCTATGTACTGAAATCCAACAGAAAGGTCAATTGAGTGTAAGAGAAATACTTGTAAAAATGAAGCGCTATATGCTGTATATTGGATCCTATATTTACAATGTGGCCCTTTTTATTTCAGTAACTTACTGTATAATGAAGCAACACATAAAATGACCAAACATCATTTTCTAAACTTAGGCACCAAAAATTGCTTGGTTTTCAAATATGCTAAATACATAGAATTTTTATAATAGTAAGAAAAAATCTAAATAGTGGTATAAATTGATGTGGTAAAGCCTTCTTAAGATGTCTGCTCACTCAAAACAATACAAGATATCGTTTTTAAATAAAACAAAACAAAATAAAATTCAACAAAAGAATTTTACTTTTTATGTGTTGGTAAGATTGTTTTAAGGGAATACCGTAAACAGCTGCCAGTGACACATCCTTCTCTCATTTAATCAAGTCTGTTTGTCATTAGAATGCCTCTGAATTATTTGAATTATCTGAAGTGTTGAGCAATGCATAATACACACAAAAATCTTATACGGTATTTAAGCAGATTCAGCATCTTTTAGCAATATCTTAAAAACATGTGGAATTGTTAAAGTTGTTTCCCCCAACAGATTGTAATATTTTGCCTGGGTTTGATTTACTTTTTTTCTTCAAATAAAGAAAATCCTTTTAAATAAAGTAGAAATTTTTTTATTAAAAAGTAAGGTAAGACATATCTGAATGATTTTTTCCTATTCATTCAGCATTCAGTCTTAAGCCCACACTGTTTGAGCAACCAGTTGTCCCTCCAAGGCAGTTGTGACTGGCTAGGTTACCTTTGCTGTCCCAAATTTCCATCTGGATCTGTGTGTTCTTGATTCTGGTTCTCCAAGTGAGGAATTCCCACCCTGAGGCAGATGCACCAGACTCACTCATTGAAGTTATATATTTCCTTTCAAAGACTAAGGAGTCTATTCCCCTCCCTACCACCCTTTTCAAATACAGTTTCATACTTGTAGGTAAGTTTTCTCAAAAGCAAGGTGCTTAGTTTATGCACTGCTTCATTGTTCATTCTTTCATTCATTCATTCATTCATTCACTCATCCTTTCATTCATTTTTAGTACAAAGTCTTTCTGGAGGGTTTGATCATGCCCCTGCACACATTTGTGGCTTAGCTCAGTCAATTTATTTATATCAAAGTAGAAAACATTTATGAAAATACAGAGATGTTACTCTTGCACTAACTCTGCAAGAACATTTCTGTACAGAAGTCCACAGCTGCATTACTTAGTGGTTCCATCTTAATGTTGCATTTCGTTCTGAAAGCTCACTCACATCATTTGGTCTGTTCAGGGAAAAGGCAGAAACAGGCTCAAGCACGTACACATTCAGCAGAGTAGGGGGGTGTCCAAAACAGAAATATGTGGAAAAGGCTCTAACTCCACCAAGTGTCAATTAATCCCTCCTCTAGCCCTGCTGATGCTGCTCTCATGTGGATCTTCCCACCACATATTTCTTTCATCCCCATAACTGGCTCCTCCCTGGAATGCTCTTCTTCCCACACACAATCTCCAATTCAGACACCACATGGATCCTAAAGTAGAAAGGAATGACACTCCTGTCCATTTCTTTAATAAGCAGCTGCCAAAATTCTGTACAACAGCTGTGCCATTAGTATATAAGTATTTACATGGTCATCAGTTTTATATGATGCTTTTCATCTCCAGCTTGTGATTTTTATACTTTAGGATTCAGCCTCATCCATCACCATATTGCTGACAAACAGTACTAACATTTTTTCTATGAAAGAAGTACAAAGCGTACAGAACACAATTGCTATCATTTAACTTGACCTAAATGCTGTATAAGTTTTCTGCAAAAGAAACATTCATTTCTTGGTATAAGGGAAGGAAAGTTTCAACCGAATATGTGCAGCCATCTGCTAAAGTGATGTTTCTTGTTGTTTTCTTCATCTGGCAACTTCCTTCTCCTTTTTTTTTTTTTTAATTTTCATCATTTTTTTATACTATGAAAGATAATTTAGAGAAGAGACAGGAGAAACTTCAACACCTGAGGTTTGTTTATTCTTATATTTTGCTATCAGTGTTGTTACAGAATTCAAATCAGAGTCTTATTTAGAACCTTTTTTTCTCTGATGGAAGGAGTTTTCTACATCAGGGTTTAAATTTGGTACATTTAGATCCTTAAAGCCCATGAAAAATTTTTTCTTGTCTTTTCTGTTTGTCTATGGCTTGAATTCTAAGGCTGGGTTTATGGTGTGCAAGATTGTATATGTGGTATGCAGAATACATTTAATGTTGTGTGCATGTGCATGCCTGACATCAGCATTGCACTCAACATCAGGACTCAGAAAGGATTAAAAAATCCTGCAATACAAAGTAGAAGGTTTGAAATTCCAGAAGGAGATTCATAGTGCTTTGTGCACTTTCTTGAACTCAGTGACATCTCCTAGTTGAAGAACCAGCAATTTTGGCTGTCATTAGTTAGTGAGCAGATCTGATGAAAGGATTTTACAGCACTTGTTGCTAACACTTGAGCATTTAGGCTTTTAAATCTGTGCAATGTCAAATTTACTAGACGAAATCTGTGCAAGCCCCTGTCTGTGTTTCATACTGGACCAAAAATTGAGGCAAATGAAGATAGTGTAAGGCTTTGGCAGTGCTAGGCGAGCAAGATATGCACATGGTTACCATGCAGTGAGCATGTGTCTCTTAGTAAATGTCTAATTCTGCAATGTTTGGTAAAAAATTATTACCATCTGCTGAAGGAGAAATCTCCTCAAACAGACAGGCCAGCTACAATCCACAACAGATTTTGTTCAAACAAATTTGTGCATTACAGAGCCAGTTGTGCACAGCAACATAACCTGCAGCCACAGAAAATCACAGGTTCTTTCTTGGGAAGCTCTGTAGAATAGTTGCTGTTGCAGCCAGAGGACTTGCTGTATCAACATCGGGAATTGAAGGGCCCCTGGGAAGCTGCAAGGCTGATTTGTGGTTCTCAAAATAACTGGAACCACTTATTGCCATTGCATCCATACCACCTGTGAGGAACTTGCACTAGAGGCCACTCAACCTGTCCCCCGCATCCAGACAGTGAGGGAGCATCTCCACTTGGTCCTGTTACATATGGCACTGACTCCAACAGGCACTGTCTTCCTTTCACTGTGAACTCCTACAAACTGTAGCAGCACAAAGAACAGCCATTACTACCTTAGATATTTGGTTACTAGAATGTTTTATGAGTTAGCATCTCCAAAGAACATGGAAAGAACGAGTAGATATATTGCACTGCAGAGTTGGGGGATGAATCAGTGTTTTGGCAGTCATCAGGAAGCTCCTCAACAACGAAAACAGAACTTTCAACTTATAACTTCCAGCACACAATAGATGGGCTAATGGGAGGCTTTGGTGCTTACCTTGTGCTTGACTGCTGTTCATTGTCCTATTTTGCCTCTGTGAACAGGAGCTTGAGGTCTCAAGGGAAACAAAGCTGAGCCTTATTCCACCATGAGGAAATCAGAGAGGGATTGCACTTCCACACTAATCAGATAAGATAAACCATAAAGAACTGGGAAATGAGCCAATAACGGGATAGCTGAGAGGATCAGGAAGCAAGCGCATAGCCCTTCTACTGGCTCATTACAGAACTGACAGCCAGATTAGTTTCCCTTTAAAGTGTCCAAACTCTTGCCACTAAGGACAGATGCTGTGATTGCTTACAAGCTGGTAACATGGATCTTCCTCTACAAGCACTCTCTTACTCCATCCTACTTAGAACAAGTGACTGTGCTCCTCAAGGACCTGATGCACACCAAAG
>VZRZ01003569.1:84467-103901 GCA_013398175.1 Climacteris rufus | reverse complement strand
ATTTGCTGGCTTTCATATCTGATGTTTCACTTATTTTCCCTAGTTATTTGCTGTACTCCTTCTCCCCTGCCTAATCTACTAACTACATGACTACAAGGTTACATGGCGCGCGCGTGCGTACTACAGAGATTGCTTCTTAAATGTACTGTCGCAGAGGCGTTTCTGTCCTTCCTAATTGGCCCAACTGTGGAAAACAGCACATCAGTCTTCCAGGAGCCATCAGAGATAGGCCCTGACTGGACAGCTGTGGACGCTTCTGGAAGCTCCTTACAGGAGCCATCTTTTGGCCCCTACCACACCCAAAAAGCTAGACCCCCCAAACTTCTCAAACCACGACAAAGCTGCATATTCTCTCATCAAAATATACTCAACTTGTGACATATTGTTGGGATACATCCAACAAGAATAATGACTGTTGAAGTATTAAGTGGTAGCACAATATTGGTAAGGGGAGAAGTTATAAGAAAAAGGATCAAAGCAATAGTATATTGTGAAAACAGCTGAGCATTCCTTGTCTTTCAGTATTGACAGTGATTTTGGTTTTATCACTAACACCAAACTTTGTGTGAGTTTCACTCTAGAGATTATACATGCCTATTGTATATTTATTTCTATGTCAAAGCCAAATCTCAACTTGGCATAGTTCACAGTCCTCAGTTCAAAGCCAATACAGAAATCAAACACTGCAGATGAGCCTAAAATAAAATAGTAAAATACTAAAAGTATAATTTTATTTAGATAATATTTGTGTGTGTTTCTTATTTAGTGAATATATAAATAGCTTGACTTGTAAAATTTCTTTTGATCTAAAGTGTTCTTTTAGTACACATTATTTTGGAAGAGAGATCTTAAACTCTTAAAAATGTATTTGACATGGATTTCAACAAAAATTATTTCTGAGAATGTTTTTTGTTTAGACAATGTTCAGATATTTCCATTTTTAATGGATGTACACTTACTTCAAAAATTTATGACAGCCTTTAGCTGTTCATGATTGCAGAGGAGGAAGTCATTAACCCCAAGTGTTCTCCGTATAATCAACAGAGACTTGTGGGTGCATTCAAAATCTCATTTGCCACATCCCAGAATGAGCGGCTAAAACACATCTCCTAGACCTCATCTGCCTCTTCTTTTGTCACTCATTGTAGTCATATGGAGAATGCAGCCTTAAGCAAACCCAGGCACTGGAGTGGATGTTCAGCTCCCTTAACAAGCATGCCTACACATCTGCTCCGTGGCTCTCAGAGTAAGCTAACTTTGACAAAAACAGCTTCATCAAATGACGTTTTAATCAACAACCTTCATTACACCACAGCCTGAGTAATGGAGCTCTGAGAGGAAAAATGTTACAATTAATACCAGTATGTTTCATTTTTGAAAGAAACCTGATAATCACTGCAGGCAAGCCTCAGACTCACGGCAGTATTTTCTGATTTGGGTACTTAACCCTGATCAGAAGTGTGGAATAACCGTAGTGCTGACTGTAGCCAGCTATAGCCTTGGCTTCTGGGGACAATTTAAAATTACTAGCAGTAAATTGGCATTTTTCATTGTGAAATTTATCTTTTGCATAAAGTGAACTCATCTAACACAAGAACAATTTGTCTGAGATATGACAAGTGTACAAAATAAGCTGCAAAACTGCACTTTAATTTAAACTACAGTACAAGGTACTTATCATGGTCATTTTTGCCCCCTTTGTAGAACACTCGTTTTATGCACTAGAACTTTCTTTTACTGAAGCAACAATGCTTCTAAATGAAAGCAGTGCCCTAAAATTACTCTTTTTTGGCTTTACTTCCAGATAGTTTTCATGGCAAAGATGACGCTGATCAATTCAGAGACTATGTATATAAATGAGAAATCAGTTTCAGTTCATATACATCAAAGCACATTTCTTCACCTTCATTCTTTTTAAGGCTATTGATCTTCTTTCTTTCCTGATTTATTTAACTTAAAATCAATTCTACAGCAGTGACCTCCAAACTTGGCTATAATATTAATAGTAGCTCATTGCATGCAGATTCTCATTAGTCTGAGCACTAACCAAGGCATTGCATAGGACAAAACTTACTAGGTAGGTTCTGAAGTTCAAAAATTCGTTTTGCATCTGATTTTGAATTGTACCTCCTCATAAGTGCTGAGGTCTCCCAAGGCTTCAGTAACAGCTTTTGCTGCCCTTCAAGTGATATTCAGTTGCTTTCTCAGTCCCACAAATCGGTACCCCAAGCTTGCTATGAGGGATCATTCTTTTTTGGGATAAATGCAAAGACGCCAAATGACTTCAGGGATGATAATATATTTTAGCAGGGTTTTTTGGATTGGTTTGGGTTATTTTTCTTCCAATAAGTTGCTCACAGACATTTCAGGAAATAAAATAATTTAAAGGTCTACAGGAAATAAAATAGTTTAAAGCTACCAGATTAAATGCCTTATAAATTAATGATGTGATTTCTTCATATCAAAAAGAAGCAAATAACAAAGAGCACACCAATAGGGTTACATCAAAAAGAGCAGGCTTTCTTAGCACAAATATGACAAATTCATCAGACCAGAAAAGTCACAAATTAGTGACTATTGCTGAGAGCAAATGGTGGCTCCTGCACCAAAAGCACAAAGAGCACAGAAAATTCTCCTAGCATTAAGAGGCCTCATTTGCATTGTCTCCTAGTAACAGTCTGTCATCGATTAATTTTATCTCAGAAAGTAGTTATGTTAAAATGTATGGAAATTGTATCTTTATTTTGTTTTATTAATACATTATGAACACTGTCTCTAAATGTTTGTTGGCAATACTTTGAAACACGGAATCTTGGAAGAAAGTTTCAGTTGAATGATTATACGGCTTTGAAAAGTGACATCTTCTCTTTGGACTACTCTCACCTCTTTTATCTGGTCATGAAAGTGCAATTAGTGCCAGACAATTTCCAGATAGCTCTAAATCAGGCAATTATAAATGAAAAACTGAAGAAGGTAAATTTCTGTTAATTATGCTCAAGAGCTACGAATATTAAATGTCATTGGTTTTTTTCTGTATGAGATTAGAAAAATGTTTTGACCGGGGAATTTAGGAGGAAATATACAGCACTACTGAGACATTCCAATCATACTTTCTATAAATATTGCTTCATAACTCCTCAGTATTCAACTAAAGATAAAATACATCAGTACAAACAATGTTATCCCACTTGACCTTGCAGTCCACATCTGCATCAAAGTTCATTCATATGTGAGTCCTAATCTTTTTGATTTACAGTCACAGATCCCTCCTGTATTTTCTGACATAAATCTGAGTGCTATAAGAAAAATTTAGACCTATTCTACCTCTTTCTGTGGGAGTAGGAATTCACAGTTTCTCTTCAGACTATTGAAACAAGGTATAAATCCAAGCTAACATTTTTAAGGCTTTATAATAAAGAGATTTATTGTTTTAAAATATGAACATTCTGTTCCATAAAATATTAATAATTACTCTCATATACTTGTACATGACAAATATAAGTAGACCAAGGTTGATGTGCAAAAAGAAGTTGCATATATTTAACTTTTAGCACAAGATTTTAAATTACAGTGTCAGGATTTCTTTGGAAAGAACACTAATTTTTATTCTGGAAAGCAGTGCATGAAGAAATCACATGGGAAAAAAGTCTTCTAACTCTATCGTTTCAAAATCAGAAGCCCCCTGAACTGGATCATTGAGTCTATTTGCATCTGTAGATGAGTCTGGAAAATGGCAGAAATGCCACACTGGAGCTTGCAAATAGAGTAAATATCAGTCAAACCATGTCTTCCCCACCCTTCTCAATCAAGCCACTTAACATTATTAAAAAGAGGTCCAAAGGAGAGCCCGTGCTTTTCCCTTCCAAGTAAACATCACACCTTATTGCCCTGTTTGAACAAAAGGATCCAGGATGCTTTCCCTGATACCAGACCTTGTTCTGCTTGCCTGCAACTGCACTCAAACTCCTTTTTGTGTGTTTCATCCACTCTGCCATAACAGAAGAATGAGGCTTGGGCCATAAGGAGCTGCACAGGGAGCTTAGTCCAAGACTGAAAATGGATATCACAGCATGAGTATAATGTATTTGGCTTCTCCTTATATTTCTTGAGAATTCCTTCTGTCAGTCTCCAAGTCAGATACAAAGACTTTCTCTGAAAGAACAGACCAAGGAAGTGCTATCATGGACCACAGTATCAGCAGTCACTGACCTACCTTAAGGATAATTCTGGAATATTCTGAACACCCAAGACCCGTAAAGTTCTCAGAAGGAAAAGGCATGTAGTCTGTGCTATAGGCTGTAGACTTAAAGGTACAAATCTTTTGTCATATGTCTTGAAAAACAAAATTCCCTCTTTTTATCCATATGTGTTTGCTTTCAGGTCATTCTTATATATTTCCTGCACGTTTACTGTGGACATCAGCCAAGCTCAGTTTTTATAAAGACTGATTTTTTTTCTTCTAGTCTCTATGTTCATAACATCTAGATAAGCATGAACACAAAAACTTAGAAAAGAACAGCTGATGTCTCTGGACAGCTAATATAATTTTTAAGTAGCTAGCCCCAGGTTAAAACAAAAGAAACAACATCAACTGAGATGTGTTACTTCCTGAAAAATGCTAAAATGTCCTTTTCAGGGACGAGTAAAAATGTCATAAAGTCAGAAGCAGAAAAAAGTCTTGTTATATCAGCTTAGTCCTATAATTATGGATTTGTTTTCTAGATTTAGTAATTGTTTTGTTGTTTTAAGTGTACTAGACTCTTCACATATGGTTGCCATACACCAATTACATCTCATTCTTGAAATAATTTTTCTTCAAATGGCCTAAATTTTTCTTTCCTATTGTTGTTCTTAGCCACACACAATTGAAGCAAACATCTGAAAACTTCAAAATGTTTCAGTTACCGTGTCTGTCTCAATTTTAACTGGATTTTAACAAAGTTATGTTTCATCTAACTATTTTAAACTTCTATCATGAATACAATATTATTTTTGTGGCCTTTCCCAGAGCTGGATCAATTTTTTTAATGTTTCCTGTAGTGAGATGTTGGAAATTGTGGAGCAGCCCAGATATTACCTAGGTGCTATATGAAGTTTCATGTCCTGCACTATGACATGATTCTTTTTTTTCATGCCTTAAACCAAAACATTGCTGGTTTTGTTTGCTGCCACATTCCATTGGCAGTTAACCCTAGCAGCCACCCACTCATGCTGCCATTTCCTTTTAGCATCTCTGTGTTGCAAGTCACTGGCTATCCACGTTCCATGTTTTGAATTAGTTTCACCAAATATCTTGTTTGTGTGTTTCCAAGCAGAATGCACTCTCTTCTGTTCATAATGTGAACAGTTTGGTTTTGGTCAAAATGTGTCCAATTCTTTTGGGCTTCTATTCTCTTTTAGCTGGCTAATAAATTTACATAGAGCCAAAGTGAATTCTATGCAACTATGAAGTACCTAATCTTAGAGACATACAAACATATTACTGCATTTCTTTGCCCTACTCTGTAAATTTTACATCACTAGGTCCTTTTTTATTATTATTATTATTATGGGTCTTGAAGAGAAATTAAAATACTTGTGAAGCATAATTTTCCCAATTAACCTTTCTTGACCTTTAATCTCTGATTTTTCATTTTTGTCTACACAGAGTTCTACATTTTTTCTATTGCATACTTATCTACAGGTTGCTAAATGATTACCATTAAAACGTAGCCTATTTATACATCAAAACCCTAGAAATACCTGCATGTTTCAATTTTTTGTAGAATTTCAACAGTATACAAATCAGATTGTATATGATCCTGCCTTCAAGTGTTTTCCTACCATGGGTATTTTATTCTGTATATACTATTTCAAAGCTGGCACATCTGGGAATCACAAAATCCCAGTTTAGCAGATCAAGAGTAGAAAATGCATGCACTAAGAAAATATGTTTCCTCTTGGTTTCTGTATCTTTTATTCTGGAGAAATCCTATGCCTTTCATGCAGAGAGAGGAAAAAGCCAACAACATCTGCTTCAGCTCATGTCTGGTTTAGATAAATATCATGTAGAACAAGGTTTTACAGTATTGGAAATGAAATCTTCTGAAATTGTGAAAGTCCAGTGTTAGTACTGTTTTAACCTGGATTTGAATGAAGCAAATATCTTGGTTCTTTTTCTTTTTAATAAAAGCAAAATTTGAAATTTAAAATGTTAAGTTTTTACATAAATAGAATTGAAGGAAAAGAGTTCATCCAGGCTTGTCAACTATTACTCCCTCCCTCCATCTGGAATGATGTCCACCCTCCAGACAAACTCAACATCTACCTGTCCATTCTAAACTCGTTACTTATATCCAAAGAATTAAATTAAAGCAACATACCAGCTAATTTATCCGTCAGAAAACAAATCTTAAACAGATAAAATGTATTTACCTCTAGAAGAATTCAAGGTTTGCCAACAATGTTTAGAAAAGGTATTTGTGGATGTCAGCTTTTGAAAGTTCTAAAAAAAGAACTGAAAGGAAGATACATGCAATTCTCATAACTTTTAATAGTGCCTCCAGAAAACACCAGCCTTTTTGGCCTCCTTGATGTTTGTTCCACCTTGAGTGGGCCACTATCTACAGAAGACTCTCTGCCTCAAGCCCTTCACTCCACTGGCTTTCCTCCAATAACTTCTTACACATTTACACTTGGTCATAATTCTTTTTCTTCCAAGAACACCACCATCATTTCTTGGAACAGTTCTGATTTGTGTACTACGCAGTGCACAGCAGTCATTTCAGGCAGGCAGAGTAAGTCTGAATGTGTCAAAATGCCAAAGTCTTACATACTCTTTAAGAGCTTTGAACCCAAATGTGTGGAATTCTCATAAGACTAGCTGTTCTCATAAAATTTTTGTTGTTGTTGTTTCAAATCTCATTAATCCACACATGAAACTAATACTGATTATATTTAAACTTCCTGAGCGCTCCCTTCCTATTGTAACTCTGCCCCAAAAGAAAAGACAAGTAAGTGTGCATTATTTTAAATGGAGATTTTGACATCTGCACAGCTCAGTCAGTCTCATGCAAGAAAGTATTTGGATGCAAATTGCTGGGTTTGACTAATTTCTAGTCAAAGTTTTCCTCACTCCTAGTTTACATAATCTTACCTCTCAGGACTTTATTTCTGGGCAGTGAAAATCTGTACAAAACTTTGCAAGTGAATTTCCACGTCTTTTCTCATTTGAACCAGAGACTGGTTCATGTTGTCTCTGCTGGAATTCTATTTGCAAATCTTAGAAACTATGGGCCAAGTCTTATGTTCATAAAAAAATATTCTACATCTGAACTTCATCTATATCCATATTTTATTGGAAACACTTCACATGGGTTTTCTCACCATATGTAATGGAAATTTAATTTGTTATTTTGAATTAATCATTCTACGCTTCTTGAATTTTGCCTAAATATTTCATGCTCTACTGTCATGAAATCTGATTACTTTAATTAGATATTTCAATTATTTATTTATTTATTTATTTTTCCATTCATAAAACCAGACACCTCAGAAAATTAAACTTTCATATTCATATTTTACAGAACTGTGCATCTGTGTTGCACTGCTTTCAACAGAGAATTGAATACTCTGAGTAGATCTTCATCAGGTGTAAATTCACAGAGTGGTTGGAGCTGGACCAGTTTATACACCCTGAAGACTCTTTTATATGTGTCTTAATTAATGTATTAACACACTCCTTAGGTTTCATATTAGTTATGGATAGAGTACTATTTGTTAACATAAACATAAGAACAGCTGTAATGGCTCACACTAAAGGTTCAGCTAGCCATGTATCCAGTCTGACAATGGCAGTGGCCAGCAGAAGCCAGGCCCTTGCTGCATGACTATCGGTGCTTTCACGGGACAGAAACATCTTACCGCACCAAAAGAGAATGGTGTAAGATTCCACAAAGACTGAAGACCTCCTGAATTGTGACTAGAATTGAGTGAAGCTCATGCTGGTTTCCCAATACATGAGGATGCTGCAGACTCCAGTGTTTGATGGAAGAGGTCAGGATTGCCTCCAGTTCTGCTCTCCTCTACTACATGAGTCGGGGTTGCAGGACAGGAGATCTGTCTCTGTTCTCACTCTACCCTCTGGCCTCATGGATTTCATCACATTTCTACCACACAGACTTCTCCTGTGCAGAACTTCAGCCTCTCCTGAGACTTGTCTCACCTTTATCACCTTGTAGAACCTGGTGAGAATTTCTACTTTTCCATCTTCTA
Organism: Climacteris rufus; assembly: GCA_013398175.1. Lineage (NCBI taxonomy): Eukaryota > Metazoa > Chordata > Aves > Passeriformes > Climacteridae > Climacteris > Climacteris rufus. The sequence goes on along the minus strand of VZRZ01003569.1, from coordinate 95,648 downwards.
AAATCCCCAGATAAGAAAATAATCTCAATTTATAATATTCCTTTGCTTTCAAGAAATTGCACAGAAAAAAATTATTCAGTTTTCTTATTTCAGCTATTACCTACTCAAAAACTGAAAGAGGCACTATATTTCCAAAGTTATTTTCTAAATCTCCAAAATATAAATGATCTGTTTGTTATTTTCATTCTTCACATTTACAGAATAATGACAGGAAACATCTTTCTAAGCCTTCTAGAGGCTTAGGTGAAATGTATAAATAGCATGTACAAATAATATAATAATGAACAGTTAATAAAGAAGTCTAATGTGCAACACAAACATTGCATCTTCCCCTGTTTTATCTTCAGATTGAAACAATATTCATGTGCTCATAAGCAAATCATATGTCCTTATTTGAACTATTTCTTAACTAAGCAATGTATATATTGTAAAGTAATATAAATACATATTGACAAGATTTCCTATAACAAGTAATATATTTATGTGGTCTACCTACTTGTCTCTGAGCATTGTTTTGTCACGAGGTTTTACACAAGAAAGTTGTGAAGTTCATTGGTTTGGCATGAGAATATTATCTTTTAATGTACACTGTTTTTTCTTTTCTTGCCTACAGGGACAATAGTTTGGTTGCTTAGTCTATGTTGTATTTTGTAGCAATTTAACATAAAGTACACTTTTCGTTATTCTCTAAAATCTGGTTTCCAAAGTTTCAATATGAGAATGTACAGAATAAAAGTACAAAAAGAAAGTGTAACTTTAACACCTTGTACAGTAGCTATACAAGCAGAAATTACTAGCTCTAGGCACTTGCCAATTTCTCAGACTCCTACTGTCAGGAAATAATTAGAAATTAATAAATTTTTTAAGTATCTGAGCAAGTTTTACCCTGTTCATCACTGATTCTTACTTTGGTCAGCAAGTGTTCAAATGATTTTCACATTGTAGTTTATTTTGTTTCCTTGTATATATCTATGGAGGTTTTGCATCTCATTTCGGAAAAGTTTTCTTGTCAAGCAGAAACCTTATACTCTTGATTCAGTTTGATTACATCAAATCGCACAAAAAATATTAGATATTTTCTGTATTTATAGTTCATATTTTTAACCTGTTCAGCACTTAATAATGACTTTGTTTTAACTACTTGATGAACAGCTCTTATGCGAATACATTTTTCCCTTTCTCTATTGATTCTTAACACTAGTATTTCTGTTTGATTTTGTTGTTTCCCTCTAGCATGAAAGACAGCAAGAGTATGCATGTTTCTAACATTAAAAAACAAGGTGTAATTAGGCAACATTCAAAATCAACTCAAAAAGAGACAAGATTGAAAATATGGTGAAAAACCTGGAATGCATTTCAAAGCAGACCAGATGCTTGTTTTGTTAGCTCTTGGTAGCCTTGCTGTCAATATATGGCCATATATGTTAAATGCCATTAAAATTATAAGATGCTGCTGTTTGATCTTAGCAGCCTCATGAGCTCCATTCCATGAAAGAGTAATTTTTTCAGGCTGTGCACCCAGTGTGGAAGGAGAAGGTTGACCTTTTGCAGTAGCCATGAGTGGGTGGAGTGTGGAGCCATGTGGGTGTGTCTAGGTTGTTGTTCTCCACCACCTTAGGTCACTGCTGGGGGGAACAAAGTAAGGGATTTTCATTTCGAAGAAGGAGCGGCGTGTGGCTTACAGTTGGGAAGAAAAAGATGGCACGAAGAGGGTCTGCCACCATTTTGTCATTGTCTCAGGGGTCATGCAATGCTGAGTCAGTCGGTTGATAAGCATTTTTACATGTAAATCACCCTCTTTTTTTTATACTGTTGTAATTAATATTGTTGCTGTTGCTATTCACTTTCTTATCTTGATGCTGTTTCCAGTAAATTATTCTTATCTCAACTGGGGATCTCTGCCTTTAGTCTCTCTCACTGGAGGTGGTTAGGAGAGAGGAGTGGCCAGTGTTTCATTTTAGTGGGAGCACTAAATTAAGGAATACCATTCGTAAACCACCTTTCAGAGTCAGCATACAAACCTACAAATCATATGTGTGTCAAAGGGTAAACTTGGATGGCCCAAGCTTTATTACTTTGCCCAAAATACATAGCATGGAACTTTTAATATATCACTCCTTCATGTAATATTTTCCTGTCTGATTTATCTCCTCTGCAACGAGTAAATTAAAAAAGGTCATGTCTAAAAAGTTCATCTTTAGGAAAGAATCTTAAAGGAAAATACATACGCTTTTTAGTAAGTATGTATTGATTCCAGTGAAATTTGCTTCAGTTAAGACCTCACTGGCACTGATGGGAAATGTAATATATTTCTTGGTATTGTCAAGGTTATTTGGAATAATAAAAACCAGCTGATACAATTTTGCTTATTTTATTATATTGTGTTTTGTGTTCTTGTAAAACTCCCCATAATACAAATGTATGCCTGTACAGATATACGTATAAAGGCATTGCAGGGGAGAGAACACATCTCAAATTAAACTTTATTCAGGCAGGCAGTTTCCACCTGGTGTTCAAATAATTCTTGGCATCTGAATTTATACTGGCCTTAGATCCAATATTTACATTCTGCCTTACTTTACATTATTATGCAAATTTTAAGTAGAGAAGCAGGCTACTAATTATTATAACAGTCAAGAAACAGATTTTCAGAAGCACTGCAAGGACAGAAATACAAGAATGTAGCAGAACCTATTACACTGACTTCTTTAGGAGTCTTTAAAAACCCTTTTTATGTAAAAATCCATTTTCTGTCCTTCGTCCTATTCAATCCCTCTTACTTGTTGAGCTTTTTTCTAGCTGGACATTATATTTACCTTCTATTTTAAAAATATACTCATACATTTCTTTTATTTAGAGGGTAATAGTGATATGCTCTTTTACTTTGCAAGAGTGCCAAAACTCTTAGCAGAATAGTAAGTGCAATAATACATAGGTAAGCCATTTTTTATTTCCCTAATGATTGTGAAAACACTCTGTGAGAATGCTAACACTACAGAAAATGCAATCCCAGGAACATCTGAATTTGTTTTTGCAAATAAAGTCTTTGAATTGATTTACAAAAACAATAAAGGTAATACATGTTATTAAAAAAAATAATCTTTACAACTGCCTGAGCTCTGAATACTCTAGTAATATGTCTGTTCCTGTGGAAAGGAAAGAAAAGCAGCGATCAAAAAAGGCATGCCTTCTTTGATAGACTTTATTCCTTGTGAGCAGAGCTGCAGAGAAAAAAGTCTGCCAGATCTTATTATCTTGTCACAAGTTTTACATTTGTTTAAGTTCCAGACAGCAGTGCAGCATTTAAATCCAAAGATTAAGCTCAGCTTTCACTAAAAGAAAATACATTAAAATTTTTAAGTGCTAATGAAGTGAACAGTAAAGGGTTATTAAGGAAGACATAAATCAAAAATCCTGTAAGCAGTCCAGTATATTAATTTGTTGTCATCTAGAAATTGGTTTAATATGTATATGGCATCTTGTTGCCTCTCAATATATATTTCTGTCCAACCATCTGCCCCTCCTTTTCTAGTAATTTTGGAAACTATTAGCCAGTTTTATGTAGATGAAAAAATCAATTGAAATACCAACAGATAATCCAATAAGTGTAATGAAAATCAGTTTGGTTTAGAGAAAACTTCCTGATGTATGCAGGAAAAGAAAGCAAAATTCCGTATTTATACATTGAATTTTTGCAGCTTCCTGTTGGCTAAATAGCTTGTGCTTGCTGGCCAGACAGATCAGCAGGCACACAGCTCAAATCAGGCATAGTGCTTACCCTGGGACCATTACAGGAAAAATAGGATTGCTGAAATGTGTGGGACTGCAAAGAAGGGAATAAGTCTTTAGGAAATCAGACATCATTAATTTCACCACTCAGAAAAAAAAATTCCTTAAATCTCAACTCACTTGAAAAGTGATGACAGATGGGTATGGCAGTTTAATTACTTTGTTTTCAGGTCATCACATACTGTACATTCTGCTAAAGAGTCTGGGAGAACAATGACCTCATGCTGCTTCCTGGCTTCTGCCCTCTGGATCAGTATAACTTCTCAAGAGGTAGGGGAGATTCCTTCTCCTTCAACAGAAAAGTGAACATCTGCAGACAGATGTGTCCAACTGCAAGAACAGACCAATGGATAGTCATGCGTAGTGCAACCACGGAGTCAAGAGACACCATAGAACTCCTACAGAAGGCCTTCCTGGAAACCTCAGGGGGTCAGTGTACATTTTCTGCAACTCAGGAAGCCACCAAAGGTTGCTGAACTGAAAGGAAAGAAAAAAAAACCCCTAAACTGTCAGGATGCAAGTGAGAAAAACAATAAGGGTTTTCAGGATTCATTTTTAGCCAATTTCACCCAGCAAACCTGAGTTTTCTCTTTGGAAAGAACTGCCATGTTTCATCTTACTATTTTTGGATTTTATTGAAATATAGCTCTAGGGATTGGAAGCTTGCTGTGTCTTTTGGCATTCTTAGCTTTAGAGAACTGCTCCATTTTAGTGGTGGAGCAGTTCCAGCAGAGGGCACTGGCTTGACTGGGATCCCATCATATGTCAGATATCTTTCATCCCAGACTCTTTCATGTCTTGGTATCATGACTCACCATTTTTAAAGTATAAGCTTGTCAAGGCTCTGGCTGTATGTTAGCTTTCATACTATGGCACGTACACGCAAGAACTCAAATTCTCTGTGGGTTGCAACAGCCAGAGCCATGTGGGCATCTAGTAGTCCTCACAATTGCTTCCATAGAGACAGGTTACAAAAGAATTATGACTTGTAAATATTTTGGAGTTTGGGTGTATTTCAGTACTCCATGTAATTCATCCACCAGACTTCAGAAGGAGATGTAATCTCCTTCTGTTCACACCGCATATAAATGTGTCCAGCGTCCTCTGGAAGGTATAGGGAAGTATTAGCACTGCTTTAAAGTGAGAGTAAAATTTCCTGTCTTTCAAAGGCAGTTTTTTTCACTTGGTAAAGGGATTTTTAGGGCACCGTGCTAGGATGACCACAGAAATGTATTTTCCAATGCACTCAAGTATGGGAAGTGTGAGCTTCTTGTGAAAAACCATTTATGCTGATAATAAAATTATACAATTAAATCATGCATTTAAGAAGTAAAACTTGAGACAAAGCTGTAAAAGCATCAGTCTGGTGTAAAAAAAAATGGTGCAGCCAAAATAAAAATATTTCAAATCAATATATCTTGGGAGTTAGAGTTCATCCATCCTATATCCCATTTCTTTTCTGAAGCTTCTAAGAATCAGCTGTTTCATTATACCAGGAGAAGAGACAGTGATGCATGCTGATATATGTACTTGCCAGGGAAATTGCACCCACAGGAAACCCCAGAGAATCTCCCAGAAAGAATAAAGAAGTGGCATTTTAAAATTCAGTTTTGCCATTGCCTTATGTATTTCAGGTCTAGATCTTCTGTTGTGCTTAAGGCACTTTGCTTTAAGAATTGGGGCAGACTGTGTAAAGTCCAGGGATCAGACTGTAGAAATTATCAATGATCAGCAACTTAGAAAGCAGAGGGTTCAAAAAGAGACCGAATTAAATGAGATTGCTTAATGTAATAAAAAAACCAATCTCTAATCATGTAAGACTATGGACAGAAAGGTAAGGGTCTGTCCCACCCAATGGACCAGACAGGAAACAGCATTACATCAAGAAATGCTGAAATGCTCATCCAGCAGGCAGGGTGGTCTGGCAAGGGAAGAGACTGAGCAAGGGGAATCTATACAACAAGGAAAACTGTAGGAAACTACAAGGAAAACTATAAAACACAAGCAAAGCCAGAGAAGGGCGGTGATACACAGCCGGATTCAGAAGTGCTGCAAGGAGACACCAGCCCTAGAGACCCATGGAGGCTGCAAAGTGTTTGATGCAATTAAAGAAGCTGGTTTCAGTTGCTGGACTGAGAACAAGCCTCCAAGAATTCAGTGGGGAGCATGATAGGAGGGAGATTTTTTAATTTTAATTTCCTTCTAATTTCTCTCCTTTCTCCTGGTGATTTTCCCCTATTTTAGAAACGTTCTATGTTCATAATTTCGAGATTTTTCTAGCGATACTCATGGAAATATCATCCATTAAGGGAGTTTTATCCTGAAGTTTTGTCCATCTAGGTGTCCTAAGAGGCTTTCACACTGTATTTCATATGTTTCAAAGGTGAAAAGCATGATTTTAGAATGTTTTGAAGCAGACTCTCCATATAAACAAAATTTTGAAGTTGCAAATCTTTAACTCATGTGTGTCTCTTCCCAGGTTCTTACACAGTTTCCTTCACACATTCCTTCCTCTTGCAATAATAGCTACTAATAGCTAAACTATTCAAAATTCAAGTTATCCTCAGAAAAAGATATTTACATGTCAAATGAATTGTTCAGAAGTCAAATTTAAGTTTAGCATTTATAGATTCATTAGTCTTGGTTTGATAAAGCTTATAAAAATTGATTTGGATACTTGGCTTTATTTTTTGTTGTGTAACAGTTGTCCTGATTGTTTTGCTAAGTTTTTTTTTTTTTAATACTATTCACTTTGAACTAGTGGTGCCATCAGTTTTGTGCATAGCACTCCCTGTTATCATTTTGTGATTTTTATATGCAGAAAAGCAATTTTAAAAAGATGTTCACAAAATTAATTTCATCAGTTTTTGAGCTATACATATGGCATATAGTATTAATTTCTTATTTATGGTTTATTTTGTGTAATTTACTATTACTACATCACCTTCAATATGCTTTACTTGAAAAACTTCAAAGCATTTTGCCATTTTTCAATGAGTAGACAAATAATGAATCAGTATAAGCAAGCATGGGACTGTACACACTCTTGATTCCTGCCCTACTTAGTCGATGGTAGATGTAGCTAAAATGGCCCCAGTGTTGGGCCCTTCCAGTGTTCTGTGGTGACTTGAGGCAGTTCTTGGGACATGGACCTCTTTAACCTAAGGAAAAGTATGGCAAAACATTTGCTTCTGCCAGGACCACAGGACAAGGAGATGGTGGAAGGCAATAAGTCAATGCAGTTTGAGGTCAGCTCCAGGATTTGGTAAAGAGCTGTAGCAAAGCATTCTTCTCCAAGGGCAAGACCAAAGGAAAAATTGTGATCATAAATCCAGTTCTACCCAGGGTTTCTCCTTAAGCAACACATCTGCCTTCACTAGAGGGATTTTAGCATAATTTCAGCGCAACAATCAAATACAACTTGCTGTGACTAAAGACTGAGGCACCAGGCCCAGCCAAAAGCATTTTTAAATAACATTCCTTCAAACTGCTGCACTGTCTGTTCATTCTTCTAAAGAACACTTAAGACTCCGTACTTTTAAACAAATGGATTGTCCAGGGCAATTCTGCAAAAGTAATTCAGGCTGAGCTGAAAATATGTACCACAGACATGGCACAAGCAATCCAACCTGAGAGAGTGAGCTACAAATTATTCTTCCTGACAATATGAAATCTTTCTCTTCTTTCTTTTTTTTTTTCTTTTTTGCACTGTCTGGCCCAATTAGTTGGGACTTATTGCTGGAAGCTGGCAGTACTGTACTTCTTCGTATTCCATAACCTCTGTTGTGTTCAAACCACAAGTGTGGATTTGCCAGGCGCTGGTTCCTCAGGGGCATCAGGGCAAAATGGGTTTTTCTATATGCCTTTCTTGCTCTGATGTGTGTTTCTCTGACATGTACTTGCTTTTAAGACAGCAACCTCATTTTTAAAGGTTTTCTTCCCTTTAATTAAATTTTGTGATGAATTCTGTTTAAAGCATTTGTAGATACTTTTAATAAGGACATTTAATTATTTCTTGTTTTCATGGCACCACAACATTGGTTCCATTGGGAAAAGGAAAGTTTCATGCAGTGGACTAATTTTCTTTCTAAAAATGTGTTGAGTATATAAGAACCTAATTATCTCAAAAACTACAGATGCCTTTTCACAGCTTTGTAACTGAAAAAAATGTTGAAGTTACCATTTGATTTGGGAATAGAACAAGACAGAAAGTGTCTGTTTTTCTGTGTTCTGTATTACATTACAGAAAATGTACTGTTAATGTTAAAGTCTTTTTTTCCTATTCTCAAACCTCATTTCTTAGTTTCTTCTCAAAATATTTAAGTTGAATTGTGTTTCCCCACAGTGTACTTGCTCCCAGAGTCACATAACTTCATCCGAGGGATATTATATCACAAAAATCTGGCTATTATTAAAAGTATTTGGTTTCCAGTTCTATTTGTAAATGTCTTCTTAAAATTATAGGTTGCATCACAAAGTCACCTTGTTATTTATTTTTATACAGGAGACTGCTGCTAAACACGTTTTGGTATCAGTTCTAATAATTATCTTTTCCTGACTTTTAATTCCTGTTTAATTTTTAAGAATATAAAACAGACCCAGCAATATTATCCACAGCTTAATTGAAGAAAAACTGGCTTAGTTTCTCTTCTTTTATTTTTTTTTTCAAACAATGCTTTGCCAACCTGTCAATTTGTCAGCAGTCCACAAATTAGCAGCATCCTAAATCCCCTATCAGATCATCTGGGCAAACACTACCTTCTTCGTGTGTGATAAATTAAATGTGATGACATACCTGACAGTGTCCATTTAGGAGCTGTTAGGACCAAAGAAGAAAACACATAGATGATTAACTGAAGTTGTCAGCAGCAATGAAATCCAAACATAAAAGGGAACAAAGAGAACAATGATCAAAGAAGGACTCCTCAACACCATCTAACTTGCTTCCTTTTGTGAGAGAAAAATCTGTTTACATTTTCTCCTAATTTTAAACTGATTTATGATACTAATATTTAAGTAAGAAAATAACACAGGATTGTATCATCATTTTTAATATTAATACATGCAACTAAAGAATGAAGATTTTTTCACAGTTGTGATTTTACTCAAAACAGAGTCATACCTAATTCAAGACATCTCATTTTGCTTTTTAAATTATTGTGATCTTGAAGATTTCCAGTCTGATATAGCAGGCTGTACAAACACTGGGGAAGACCCTATAGGCACTACTAGATGCTAGTAGTGTCATGTCAGGCAGATCTGCATCTATGACATATAGGTCCACATAGTGCCACCAGAAGAATTCAGAGACATACATTTGATGGAAAGGGAATTTGAAAAATATGTAGTCTCTTCTGTAGCAAATATTTCAGCATTTATTTATTTTTAATGAGCAAACCTTGTTTTGCCAAAGATAAATATCCCTGAATATAACTAGGTCTAAAAGCAAATTCAAATTAAACAATTACAGTGGTTAATAATTAAATGTATCGTAAATCTGTACCTCAGGGATATTACACTTGAGTTTAAAAAATTAGTCTACCATCAAAGCATATATGTTGCCTATACTTCAGAAGAGTTTACTGCAGGAGAAAGAAAAATAATGTGAAAGAGAAGAAAATCTGTCACAGGTGGAGAGGAGGTAAGAACGGAATACAAGCCTGTGTCTGCACCTTCTAAACAGGAACAGGTTCAGGCCCCATTATTCATCATTATGATGATACTTGATAACAAACCTTTGGACATTCTGCCAAGACAGGGGTGAAGCGACAAGAGCATAAAGGAGACCTGAGACAGTGTGGTAAACTGCCAAAACTTCAGGTCCTTGATAAAACCAGGTAATCAAGAGACCTTGACACCCAGAACAACTGGTTTGTTGAATCAGCGCATTCCCTTCCAAATGACTTCATGAACTTCAGAGTAATTGCTGAAATACTGAGAAGTCATAAGCCCCAATGAATTCTGCAGCAACAGTTTGTTTCCTGTTCCTCTGCTTTTTATCTTGTGCTGCTAAGTGCTAAATGGTTTTTGTTGTAAGCCAAAGATCTCTTTACACACAGAACTCAAACAAAGAAACAAAGAAGCTCTATTTTTCAACTGCTTTCACAGACAAGGCTGTACAGTTCCTGCCAGGGATCACCTCAGCTCTAGCTCAGCTAGAGCTCTAGCTCACCTCACCTCAGCTCAGCTCTAAGAGGCCTACAGGATGGTTTAGGAGCTCCCCCTATCACCAACAGCAGAGGCTTCCTCTTCCTTCTGATAACTCTAGTGACCAGCAGCGGCTGCAAATTGCTAACTCTCACTCCATCCAAGTACCATGCTAGATTGATCATCTGTATGCTACAGATGAGTAGCTGTCTAGCCACTATATCTAAAGGCACAACTGGGCTCATGGAAAACATTTTCTAACATTTTTGCTGTGATCCTGGTTGTCATGCAAGTATCCTGGCCTGTGTGTAAAAGTGTTTTGATGTCCGAAGAACTCTAAAGCAGGATTTACATGGTTGCTTTTCAAGAAAATTATTTTGTGGAAGGCAATTTACAAATTTAGCATCAATAATGGGCTAAACTCAGACCTTAGCTGCCATCTCTTAATAATGAAATAAAATAGATTTTCCTGAATTCAGGGATAAAATTTGGTTAAACAGATCCCTAACACCAATTGGAAGCAAAAGAAGTTAAGTGTTATAGATGGGTTTGAGTCCACTGAAGTTGATTATGTTGATGAGTTAAAATGTTAAGAATTAATTACTTTAATATGTTTATGACATTGGGAAGTTTGTGTTCTAAGTGTTCATTAAGTCGAGGGTGGCGAGCGCTGCATGGATATGGATCCATGAGGTGGCATAAGTGAGATCATCCATGCCAGGGGAAGATATTTCTAGATTGTTCCACCAGAGGAGAGTGATGTCATCGTGAATGCATATTGGACCAAGTGAGAACCAACCAGGAGGGGCCCCTAGGAAATGGCTGGACAGGAACACACCAACAAATGAGCCGATCAGGATTGGACAAACGCTCCAGTCACATGAAGGATCCCAAGCGCACCAATGAGTGTTAAGGGGCTGGGGTATAAGACTGAGCCGGTGCTTTGCCCCTGGTCCTCTGCCCTTTTAGCACCGAGGGAGAACACCCAGTGTCAATACACACTGCCTTTTTCATGGTCTGCCTGGCCACGTGGAGCTGCGGGCATATCTCAAAGCTTCCGTCCTTGTTTGTTTTTTTAATAAAGTGTTTTTCTCTGCATTTGGGAGTGAGTCATGCTGCTCGGCACCCCTTCACTCCCCGCTTTTTGACATTAAGCATTCTGATAAAGCGCAACTTTTGAAAGTTGAACTTCTGCACTTCTGTTGCTACCTTTATGAAATCCTGTCATTATTTCACAAAGAAATA
>VZRZ01003569.1:46241-84272 GCA_013398175.1 Climacteris rufus | reverse complement strand
ATTATTATTATTATTTATTTATAATTTATCATTATTTATCATTATTTATAATTTGTAAAGATACATACAAACTAACCTGGTAAAACCCAGTACTTCTGTCAGCCCACACCTCTCCACATTACCATTTTTTAATGTGAGCTTGAACAGGACTAGTTTTACTATTTCTTGATCCTCAGCTACTGACACAATGTTAAATATCATCTTCATCTTCATCATCATCATCATCATCATCATCATCATCATCATCATCATCATCATCCTTACAGCTGGGGATGACTGTGCCTTGCAGTTATGACACACTCTTTGCTTCCTAAAATGTATAACACAAAGCAACACATTTATTTCTGTGGCTGAAGGCACTTTTTGTCTTTTCTATGTAGCTATATTTGTCCAAGCCAGTTACTTACAAGAGGTTCCAAGTCTGTTCAGATGTTTATGTCTAAACCTTACAGACACTGGTGCTGATTTGCTGCCAGTAAAGGTGGTCTGAGTTTGCATGGATAATACTGCCCCATGCTGGTTCATAGGGAAAAGTCCCTGCTGACTCTGTCTTTTGCCGAAATTTTTTAAAAGGCAGATGTTCTGTAATTTTAGCTCGTACATCTGTTTCATCTTGTTTCTTTAGGATGCTAATTGTTTTTTCTTCAACAACTTTTCACAAATATCACACAAATTATCCCACTTTTATGCTCCTGCAAACAAAACACAGAGGAGAAAGTGTGACTTTCTAAAATGCACTGGAAGAGAAGGCTCATTAATATGCACTGAAAACATAAAGCACCCAGGACATCACCTCACAAAGCTCAGGAGAACAGTATTTCCACAGACATCAATGGGAGCTCTGTAATGTGGACAGGTTGGAAAAGTATAAAAGAGACCATAACAGCATTTTAGTCCTACTCCCAGGAGTTCAGCCGTATGTTTATTGCTGTGTATATTTTTATAGATATATAAATAGATATATACATAAAAAGAGTGCTATATACATTTATAGACCTCTATCAGAAGTCTAAATTTACAATTTCTGGATATTTTTTTTCTTTCTAAGTTTATTTTGTTTTCTGGGGATGGAATTTCAGTGAACTGAATTGTGCCTGAGAATTCTTGCTGCAGTCTCTGCACACCCAAGGACACAGTTAATCTATCTCTATCTAACCTGATATAGTTAATGTATCTAAGTGTCAGTTGTTTACAGTTTTTTCCCTCTAAGGATTGAAGACGATATTGGCAACATACAACTATCATTTTGAAATAGGCCATTTAAGGGGCTTCAGGCAAGTTGAAAATTTTATATGGTGGTGTTCATAAGGAAAAAATTGGTTCATAAGGAAACTAGGGCCAATACTGCAGACCACAAAAGGTTCACCCTGTAATCCATTCTGTGGGACAAGTGCTAACCAAACACAGTGAGAAGCAGGATAATTGCCACCAAAAAGGCTGATTTATCACGCTTATCCACTTGGGATAAAAAAAATTTCTGGGACCCTTTGGCACAGAGGTGAGACAAGGAAGAAAATATAGGGAAATATTAAACCCTGGAGAAGAATCCACAGAGAGAGGAAGAGGGGCTGAGGGATGACATCATTGATCTATACAGCTTCCTGCAGAGGGGAAGCAGAGAAGGAGGTGTTGAGCTCTTCTACCTGGTATTCAGTGATGGGATGTATGGGAATGGTTCAAAGCTTATCAAAGGAGGTTCAGACTTGATATTAGGAAGCATTTTTTAGTATGGAGGGTGGTCAAACACTGAAACACACTTCCTAAGAGGTGGTCAATGGTCTATATCTGTCAGTGTTTAAGAGGCATTTGGAAAATGCCTATAATTTGGGTTGGATTTGATGATCTTAAAGATCTACTCCAATCTTTAAAATTCTATGATTCTATAATAACAGGCTTTAACTTTGGCTGAGCCTGAATTTGTCAGGAAGTTGGACTAGATGAGCCCTGTAGGTACCTTCCAACTGGAATGTTCTATTCCACTCTATTCTATTCTAATCTGATAATCTTTAACACCAGAGATTAAAAGATATAGTCAATGATAGAGGAAAACAGAGTTTCTTATAACAGGGTAGAAACATGTGGAAAGCATAACAACCATTCCAGAGTAGCCTGACTTCTATATTAAGAATCTGAATGAAATAAAATTTTGAAAGGCATAGAAACTTTTCTCCCACTCTGATAGCATGAAGTAGTGAATTGCGCATGTGTGTGTATTTGTATGTCTGTCTGTCTTGTCTGTTTGTGTTCTCCAGCTCAGCTCAGAAAGGTCTTGCAAGTGAAGAGAAAGGAATGTAAGAATATCCATGCTGGTTTGTTCATGACTGTTCTCCAGCAGGGAACATTTCAAGGTGATGGAAAGGAACCTAGGAAAGTGAATTATTCTTTACTCACTGTGAAACACTTTCTCAAATTCTTCCCTGTATTAACACTTATAAACATCTATAGCATCACTTCCTAGGCAGATAGTTTATTGCGTTCTTATGTGTTGCTATACCATATAAATAAACATAGATATATGCGATTAAATGCATATTGTTCTTTAAAAGTAATTATTTCTGATAATATCTGTATCCTTCTACCTAAATTTGGTAAAATTAGCACTGGCTATGGTTGGAAAGAAAGGGAAAACATCCAGCTATGAAGGAATTAGCTGTCAACTAATGTGAATAAATATATTCATACTATACATGAATAAACACAATTCCCATGCTCTCTTTGAACATTTTAAAAAAAATAAAATCTAAACCCAAAACCTGAGTTACTAGAGCAAAAACAAGGAAGAAACTCCTAATCAAACTGGGAATGCTTAGCCACTCAAACACTTTTGGCTGCCCATGAAGTGGAAACAGATGAACGATTATAGAACATTCTTTATTTTGCCAGCACGGCACTGCAAAACAATGAAACAAGATTACAAGGATCAAAGGGAGAGTTGAAGGAAATCAAAACTTTATGTGAAGAAAGTACCTTTTTTTTTTGGAGTTACCACCTTCATTTTAGGCAGCTTTTGCTCAATAATTTTATCCCTTAACATTCTCAAACTCCAGAATTTTCAGTAGATAAGTCTGGTTCAAATGCGAGTCAATATGGCTCCCATTCAGAGTAGAAATATGATATAGTCAGCACTCAGTGATATGGTCACAGCACGATCCTAGACCACTAACTACTGTGGAACATTTAACTGTTAAGCACCTCAAATTCAGTGCACACGTAAAGATATTATCTTTAAGAAATGCTCTTAATGATCCTACTTGTAATTTTATTAAAAACTCTAATTTGCTAACATAATTTTGGGGAGGCTCTTTCTGAGGGGAGCTTTTTTTGCAGGGAGAATATTTTTGCCTTGTCAGCTACCAATTTTAATGTTGTGAAATACTATATAGCTACAGGCGTCAAAAGGATTTCATTTCAGATCCTCTCCTGGGACCCACGTCTTCATGATCCTTCAACTCATAAGAAAATACAAGAATGCAGCACTGTGACTGCAAAATGGGCTCTTTGTAGACCTTCATTTGTGGCCCCAGCAGCCAGGGTCAGGGTATGAACAGATCTTGTTGCAATGTTTATTTAGAAAGAATGTTCTCTTCCCCAACATAAACATTTCTTATAAGGGTTTTCTCCTCTAATGAAGTGCAGATGTCTACTCCTCTCATCAGGACTGAATGCTTTTGCTTACTTTTGCCTAGGTACATATCCCTTCTTTTGCTAGGGAAGAACAATAACCTTTTCTTCCCTTCTTGTAACAGGTGTACCAGAATCCCCGTAAGAATCAATAAATGCTGGGTTTAGTGTCTTAACAATTATTATGAGGATAAGGACTACTAATGATTACAACATAAGAGTAATTTTCTTCAGCTTCTTGATTTGATTTAATTCATACAAAACAGTAAAACCCTCAAACATGCATCTTTCACACACATCTTTGCTTCAATGACATTTTGATTTAATTTCCCACCTTGACATTTTTCTTCTTTCATTTGCAGATACTCCCATATGTTAGAGGCAAGCCCAGCAGACTTTGATAAAATCAATAAAAGAAAATTGAATAACATCTGGTCTTAAGAATTGCTTTTTCCTAAGCCATATTTGTCTTCCCCCAGTAAAGAAAAAATTTTACAATGGCATTGTTAAAAAGGTGTTATATTTCATTATAAACCTTGAAATTTATTTTCCTCTTCCATATTATTACTCTGTAAACTCGATCTAATCTTTTTTGGATTTACAATGATTACTGCTTTCTGAGATTAATTTTTCAAGCAAATCAGTACTCATCTCATGATCACTATAACTGCATCATATTTTCTTAGGTTAAGAGAATGTCATCCAGAAAATCATTAAAGCCTTATTAAGCTCAGAATATATCCCATTGTACATGTACCTTCCCATTAGCTATTTACTCACTCATCTTGTCAAAGGAAAAAACTAGATTTAGTCATAAAAGAAGATTAAATTTATTCGATATGACCTGTCCTTGACAAATCTACACCATCTAGTTTTTGTTTTGTCTTCTGGCTGTTTACATTCTGATTGCTTTATGTTTTGTGGAGATAGCTTTATAATTTCTTGAGTCATTTTTTATGAGGCCAAATTTGATTAACCAACATGTAATTCCTTAGTGGTCCTATTTTTTGCAAAGCTAGGACTGTGCTTGGCATCCTCTTGTACCGTCATCATTGGTTCTTTATGGCAATGGTAGTCACAAGGAAACTGGTGACCAGGGGAAAAAGGGAGTAAGGAGGGAAGTGGTGAAGAAGGGAGAAGTTTCTTCATTTTTAAATGAGAATGGGGTAATCATATGGAGTGTTTTGGAACATTTTGGAAGATGTGATGATTTTAAAAAATGCAGACAAGTGCAAAATTTCAGGAAAATAAATGCACAGCCCCTACAGAGGACAGAGACAGATAGCAGTCATAATTGTAAAAGATGAAGAAAGAACCGTAGTGAATTAGGAGCTCAACATAAGGTCTTGGTTAGCTATCCCTGCAAAGTTTATTGACAGTAGGTTAGATAAATACGGAAAGAGTATGGGAAAAGTTTATTTTGTCTTCTTGCTTAGTGGCTTACTATTGCAAGTATTGCAATGTTCCGTCCACCTTTTTAAAATGAGACTGGAAACTGAAAGGTCTGTGGGGAATGGCCAGTTAATCATTTCAAGGGCTGACTTCGTGACAGAGACATCAATAGCTTATTATTATATTTATAGATTTGCCTAAAAGTCAGTTTGAATGCAACTTAGGCATCCTTTGCTTGAAAGGAAATTTATCATAGTAACAAATTCTTTGTTTCACAGACAAAGGAATAGCAAGGGTCAACTGCTAGAAGATAAACACTGGCAAAAGAGTCTCAGCTTGGGGAATTTGTGCTTCTTTTGCTGGCAGTTTACTCAGACTTCTAATCACTGATTTGTGTATTGGGGAAAAACGAAATGCAAACAGCTAAACAAACATGCAAATAAACACCAATGCCTTCTCCAACAAACACACCTGCCTCCTACATCTCTCCATTACAGCTTGTCTTTACATGAATCTCCAAAGCATCTCCTCCACGTGTCTTCCCAAGAGCATCTTGTCTCCAAACACATTTTCTTCATGTATTACCTTAAATGTGTCTGAGCCATGATTCAGCACACTCCTCACAGCTATTTGCAGTCTGGGAGTATGACGGAGTACCTGAATGGGTCAGTCCTGGTTGTGGCTGGATGGGGGTGGCTCACATCTTTCCCACCCAAAGCGTCCTGTAGCCCACTGCCATGGAAAATCTGCTATCTTTACAGTACAAGCCAAAACCTTCAAATTAAAAATTATATTCTTATTCTTAGCAGAAAGGATGACTAATCATGAGAACACATGAAAGATAGGACTAATGGATTTTCTACCTCTTAAAAAGTTAATGTGAAAATGGAATGTTTTTTAAAAATATGTTTTCTGAAAGGTCAGGTTACTACCTACAATATATAGGACAATACAAGAAATAAGTAGGTAGAAGAGTGTAGAAGTGAGGTGTTATAATAAGATACTCTGTCTTTAAATCTCCTATGTCTATAAAGCTGAGGCAATAAAGGGGAAGCTTCAGGAAGCAATGTTAACTCTTCAGTCAAGAACATATGCTATCTGCATCTCAATTCATGTAAGTGGCAATGGGACCTCTGTTGAAGAATTTAAGGCAAATTTAAAAACTTTTTATAGGTCATAAATGTGAGATTGGCTAATTTATAGGATACTCCTGCTGATGTAACTGTGCCTAACAGTATTGTTTCATCATATGGATGAAACATCACAGGATAATTAAGTTTGGAAGGGATCCACAGGTCAACTCCCTCTTCAAAGCAAGGACGTTTTAACAGATAGACCATGTTGAACAGGACAATGTTCAGTCAAGATCTGAAAGCATGGATGGAAACCCCGCAGCCTCTCTGATCAGTCAAAGCAAGTCCAATTCCTCATACATTGTCTACTGCAAACTCCTAACAATTTTAACCAGTTTCTAACTCGAAAGCCTCAAAATGAAAACAGTACTCCAGGTGCATCCTTAGAAGTGCTAAAAAAGAGGAAAATAATCACAATGGTGGGAGTTTGGAGGGGGGAGTTTTGCTGGGGTTTTTTTAGGCATTGTTAATTTGTTTAGACTGTTTTTCACTAGTAACATATGCTTAGGGGACATAGGATTCCAAATTTAGATTTTAAATTCTATTTTCAGCTACTTGAAAAATCAACTCAAATAAATAGTGCAACATAAAGATAAAAAACAAACTTTCCTTTCAACAGCAAGTTGTCATATTTAAAAGACCAAGAGTTCAGCTCAGTTCAAATTTCTTGTAACAAAGTAGTGTGTCTAAGTGAAATATAATTGTAACCAGCTGAAGGAATTGATTAGTTACCCATTAGTTCAAGGAAAATTATGCCAACCTTCATAATTTCAGATTAAATTAAAAGAACTGGAGTCATCAGTTGTTTCTCAGTCTGGAAAAACACATGCCATTTGTTCACTGTCTTCATAAACAAACTAATTTCTCTGCATAGGAGCTTAATATGGGTGCATAGATACATATGAAAAGATCCATCCCTTGGCATTGTACCAGCACCTGCATTGTTGGCATCACAGACGAGCAGAGTCATTAGACCCTTTCACCACCTATATTAACAGAATCAATACCAACACTTATAGGCTGTCATTCTGTGCATCAGGGTATTAGATGTGATAAAGCATTTTAGCAACAACTTTTATATTTATTTATTTATTTATTTGTATCAGAGCACAGTGACACCTTCAGAATGCTTGATCTGCAAGTCCACATTCCGCACAGGGAAAAGCATTCTGTTGACCCCCACTGAAATCAATGGGAATATGTTCTGTAGCATATTTAGGAATATTTTATCTGCTTTGGTATCTGTAGATAGGCATACCATGGGACTTCTGCTGGGGTGAAACTGTATAAACAGCAGTGCTAATTGAAGGATTTCTGCCTGTCACTCATCTGCCCCCACACAGTCCTTCTTACCCACCACCACTACTTTGTGCAGATACAATTGTTTGCTGCAAAACAAAAAGGTATGTTAGAAATAAACTGGCAGGAAAACTGGGAATTAGTGGCCAGGAGGACAAGGAATGGATGGCCACTGCTACGAGACCATGGCATCAGACTTTCAATTCATCCCAACAACAGCACAGAGAGAAAATATAGTGGTGGGTTTCCATAAATATTTAGGTAGTACGGAATGTCCCAACCATAACTGAATGGGACAATATTCCTGGAGCAGGAAGAAACAGAAAAAAAAATGGAAACACTACAATTGGGCTTTGCTGTGGTCAATGGATATCCAAGGTCACAGCTCAAAAAGATAATACTGAAAGGTCTCTCTTAGAAGAACAGAAGCATATGTGAATGCAGATTTGTCACAGGGATCTAGCTAATAATTTGCAACTCCTCCCGTATTAAATCCATTAACTCCTCTGCAGCACTTTACCTTATTTCAATTTTAGCCCTATTTACATCCCTTTCCCACCCACTCACATTTCCATTTTCCTCTCTCACTCTTTCCACATTGTGTCTTCTTGACTTCATTTTATATTCCAAACCCACCTGATTTCTCTGCCATTCTTTCAGCACTTCTTCAGACCTTTTTTCCATCATGCTTCGTGGTTCTTGGTGCCCATTTTCTTTCTGAACCAGTCTCAGTGTTCACATCCCTCTAACCTGTGTCTCTGCCCACATCCTTGTTGAATTACATTTTTCCAGTATCTCTCTTCATGTCTTCCTTATTTTGTCCAAATGTTTCAAACTTCTCCCAGCCACCAAACCCAATGTGTTTCTCAGTTTCACCCCACAATTTCTGTCCCTGTCTCTTCTCCTGGATCACAGTCTCAGCCTCTTTGACAAGTTAATTCAAATCTCCCACACTTTTCTTTTTTCATTTCTTTCTCTGTAATAGCCAAGCCAGGACAATTTCAATCTCTTTCAGTTTAGGTTTTAAAGGATAACAGGAAAAAAATATTGCAGGATCTAATAAAGGAAGTAAGGGACAAACATTGTTAACGGCAGCATTAACAGTTTTGCCTGTGGTGGAAAGAGACCTGCTAATGCAGACAAATTTCAGAGAAATAGGTCTGTGCCTGTGTGGCAGATAAACACGCACATATATGTGTGATTACCTTTCAAACAAACAAAGTTACATACAGGTCAAAACGCTTCTTTCTCCTGAAAATTCCATCTTCTTTTTAACTAAGGAATACTTTTTCTAAAAGAGAATACCCATCAAGGAGTAATGTATTGCTCTTTTATGGATTTGTAAAGTTATCTATTATCTTGTTCTTGCCAACAGAGAAATACAAATGATAGAAATTTGGCACATAATGAGAAACTACAGCAGGTTGCCGTAAAAAAATCATAATTGAAGATGGCTGACATTGGATCTTCATAACATGATCTGGAAAACATTTTTTTGCTGTAGGATCTGCATCTGATAAAACGCAATATGATCTTATTTTTAATCATATAAGTAAATGCTTCCTATAGTCAGTGTTTCCTATGGAAAAAAAAAAAAAGATCTTTCACTTACCTCAGACAAGTTCAATTATATGTTATGTTCTACAATGAATAAATATCCCACCACTTAACGTTTTACTTGGAAATAGAGTATATGTCAGCATGCACAGCTGGAATTTTTTCCTATGAATTTTCTTTCTTGCAAGTAAACACATTTTTCTGTAAGCAAAGTAAGTAAAAATAGCTTAAAAACTCCATGGACTCTTTTGCAGAACATGGCTGCCCAGGACAGATGAGGGGCCACCATTCTGCAACAGGGAATTATTTGGGGAGTTAAAATAAAAGCCACTCAGATGGTTTTCTCACTAGAAAGCTGTTTAAGCTGAACTATGTATGACCACACACACTAGAGAAGTTTTAGTTTATAATCAGCTTCCCTGTGTGTTGCTATATTGTGCTGCTGGGACTGGTTGCTGTAGAACATTCACACAGAAAAAACAAGTGACACTGCACCCATCTTCTTTCTTTTTCCAGCCCACACACTACTTTAGCTCAGCAATTTCTGTTTAAGATCTGCCCAATACCACATTTTTCCATGTGCCTGGGAGATATTATGAGTATTGATGAAAAATTGTTTCCTTTTCCCTCCAAGAAACTAAAGCTCTGAGGATCCCAAATAAATCTTTAAAGAGTAAAAATTAACCCTATTTGAAGCAATCATGTTTGACAACCTGGTGTCCTAGCAGCAAGCTGGGCCTTTCAATAGTAATTTCAAGAGAAAATTACAAGAGAGCAATTTAATATAAAGAACTTCAGAGGATCTCATTAATGGCAAAAACATCTAACCTTTACTTGAAATCTTTATGAAAGGTTCTGCAGCTCTTAGGATTGAGCCCACACTACTTTGTAATGGTTGAAAACGAACAGTAAAAGAAGCTCTTTTCTAATGACTACTGGATGTTTTCTAAGTTTGGATTTTAGCACATTCTTAATTTCAATATTTTGTCTTTAAAATGTTTATTTCCTTAAGCAGTGATAAGCAAACAATCCCAGTGGGATTAACACACTGCTTACAGAAACATTCAGGGCCTGTTCTTTAATCATTCAAATAGCATCTAACAGGGATTTGAGTAGTAAACTGGTGAGCCAATAAAATCTAAAGCACAGTCTATTTATTTACATTGGTTTCAATCACTAGTGAATTTTGATTGTTTAAAAAAAGGTCTTACACCACCCTAGGTGCTAATAATTTTGTATGAACTTCTATCGAAGTCAGGGTTTCCTTCAACATCAAAGTTCTACTTGTTCACCAACAAATCTAAAAATGCTGCAAAATGACTTGCTGGATTTTGAGAAATACTTTCAACTAGGACCAAGACAAGTAGGTGATAAGCCTAGACACACCCCATGTGGCCAAGGGAGGGCAGCGAGATTTTATAGCTTGCAAACTGGATAATGACTTACAATGCCAAGGTGTCTTGGAGAAAAACAATTACCATTATCTGGATCTGAAAATAATTAGTGGAGCCTGCAGGAAATGTGAAGGAAGACTGTTACGCTCAACACCTGCAGTGCCCTTCCTGCAGTTCTCTGCAGAGAACATGAAACCAAGTCTGAGCACTGAACCCCAATCCAGCAACAACATAGACAAGAGCAACAGGAATCCACAGAGTCACAGTAAATACAGCTTATTTAGGACAATTGAAAAATTGAAGGATCAGCATTAAAAGGCAGAGAATGAACTTAGCGCCTTGAAAAGTTTCTGCCAAAGCAGGGGTGCTACCTCTCCTTATGGGCACAAGAAGAATCTAATATGCTTAATATTCAAAAGGGATGTTTCAGGCTAAATATTCAGAAAACAACTGTAGTGTAAGAGAAGTAGCTGAATGGCAGTTTATCCACTTCTGAAACTCAAAGATGTAACTTGGCCCCATTTCCAGGGAAAACGCCGAGAAAAACTCTAACAAAATGACCTGTTAGAACACATTCACTATTCCCAAAACAGAGAGAGCAAAAACAATGGCATTACATTTTTTAGTTACAATCTATTTTTAAAACTGCTCACAAAGATTAATATGAGGTACAGGTACCATTTTTCCAACTTGGAGAGCTTTCAAGAAGGCCTCCTCAAACCCTCAGAAACTGGAGCTCAAAGTTACACAGACAAGCCCCAGAATTAACCAGAAGTGAGGTGTGCTGGTCTGAGATAACTCCTATTAGCATATAGAAACTACTCATAAGCAATACAGAGCTAAATAATTTCTAAATCAAAAGAATTTCTGATGTAATTTCCATGAAGACACCTGACTTCCATGATCAATTATACTGATTGAAAAAAGATTAATTTAATCATTCAGTATATCTTAAATATTGGTAAGCAGAAAATTGTAATTAAAGATTTAGCTGTATGGGTAACGGAGACAAATTTATTTGCATTAAATTAAGCATTATTCAATTTTTTTACCTGTTCACACTTTAATTCAATAAAATGTATAGATAAGGATTCAGTTAAATCAAATCTTTTCTAGCATAGTCTATGATGAGTCAATTATGCTTTGTCTCAATTTATTCATCTAGGAAAGTACTGTACTGTTAATCTCCTTATAGTATTCCATTAGTTAACTCAGTTTCTTTTTTTTTTAAATGGTGTGGAATAACAGATACAAGCAAGGGTACATAGAGTTCTTTATTCCACACAGAAATATAATTTCTGTGTGGTTTGCTTTTTTTTCTCCTTCTACTGGAACAGATTTAATATGTCAGGGAATCTGACACTGGAATAAGTCAACTTTCTGTGTGCATAACTGCCAGCTTTATCTATATCCATAATGCCTTTGTGTTCTCATTTCTAAGGTCAGCATCCTAAGGCTGCCAGTGCTTTTTTTAAAACAATTTAAACTACATTTTCTACCAATACATTTTCCTGTATGGTCTCCTATTATGTCCACTATTGCAGTATAAGGATATAATTTTCTGACTGATGTAAGTAGAGTGTTCTTCACATTCGCATTATAAAATGTTTTAATTTGGCAAGTGTATTTCAGAACAAAAAGAGTTTGGTTCAATACTGTCGTTCTTTCAAACTATATTTTATACTTTGCCAGCATGAAATACTGCAATAATAAATGTGCTTCCACATTGCATGTAAAAATACAACATACTGTGTCAGAGAGTCAAGAGACCTATGTGTAGATAATTAAATATAAGACGATAAATTCTTAACTTTTTTTAAAAAGGGGGGAAACTTATTATAGTCTCAATTCACCCACTGAGATTCAGAAAACTCAGAAATCTTCTCTTTCAGTTTTATTTGATCCCTGATACAGGGATCAGTGTTTCTGATTCTGTGAAATACAGACATGTACAACAACAACAAAAAAGCAGACTGCATTTGTTATACTTAGTTCTAGCTCTCAGAAACTGTTCTACCATGACTTTAAAAAGTACAAAGCTTTTCCCTAGTTATTTAATAATGGCCATGTGCTGAAATATACTTTAGCTGCATTAGCTCTGTGCCGTGCTTGAATTATACCTTGTGCAGTTAAATCTGACAGATCTAAACACAGCAATGGCTTTTTCTGAGACAAGTAACTGAAATATCATCATCCAATGCAGCTGTGGGTTTTGTTATTCCTCATTTGGGGGGGAGTCTCTTGAAATGGTCAGCTGCCTATACAGCCTGTGAATGATATCCCAATCACACCAGAGTCCTAACAACCTGAGACACTCCAGGATCTCCCAATTAGTATTAACCTGTCCTCTCCAAGTGCCTACATAGGTATTTTGGCAACCCTTAGAGCATACAGTCCTGTGAATTAACTTTCTGGAGGAAAGGGTTCTATGTTTCATTTTACCTGATTGTCTATGTCTAGTTTTTGCTATGCTTTGTCCATGTATTACCTTTGCAATTATAGGCTGAAATTTGCTGTGTTCACTAAAACTTTTTTCTGAATATTGCATTTCAACTTTGATTATTAACTGTGTTATATGAAGTTAAATCCTAAAAAGTCTATAAACTCTCATAATGCAGCACAGCCTGTCTTGACGTTTAAAGAAATATCACAGTTTAAAAAAATTATGTGAGAACATGTGGCAGTTATCCAGGAAAATAGTATACATTACCTTGGCTGAAAGTTAAGAGTACTTATTCAAAGTGATTGAGCCAGCTAATTCTCTATTTTCTAACACACTTATAAGGTGTGAAAATAATGTGGCCAGTGTTCTATTTTGGTTTGTTGTTTTTTTTTTTTTTTTTAATGTTCATGATTTAAAACAATCGTCACATAACATTTCAGGATCATTTATTCCACCCTTTATACCCACTACCTTCTACCAGATATCCACAGTCAAGCAACCAAGATTTGTTGTAAACTTTACGCCTTCTGCCTTTCAACATGGCCAAGTTATACCAACTGGTATTTACCAATGAAAAGTGAGCATGAAGTTATTTGGTCTGTCTCTGTCTTCCCTTTCCACATGATAAGACAAATCACCAAGTGGTTTATTTCAACACAGATATTCTGCAGCAGCTCACAGCAGATGGACACTAAGTCCAGTGACCTGTGTTTGATTCACATCTAAAGGATGCAGAGGCACTAGGCCAAGTGCTCTGAGAAGGGTAATGAGTGTCACAGGCAATGGGTAGCAATCCAGTTTTCAATCTCCACAGAGTTATGTTGAAATGAAGAGTCACAGGCAATAATCTGAAAGGCTGGAAGCTGCATGAACAAACCAAAATGTAAATCTGAAATATAACTAAGCACAGAATAATTGATGTTATAGACCTCTCTCTAGGAAAGATAATAAAATGTGGCAACTCCTTTTTTTGATTAGATTGACCCACAAGCCAGTTTCTCACAACATATAAGAAAAGCACAGAAATATTTCTATTATTGGTCTGAACTTGTTCTGCAAGAGATTTGTCCTCTCTATTTTATATTGCTTTCAGATATTAACAATTCATGCAAACTCTGAAGATAAAATTGAATCTGATTTACAGGGTTGCAAACAGTGTCTTCTGTATACCTATTTCATGGGTTTTGATGAATGCTGACAGACCAGCCATAACCCAGCTCTAATTCCACTATTCATTCCTAAGAATTATGCACTCAGAAACTCTGAGTGCGCCTGATATTAAAAGAATGGTTCTCCGAGCCTATCCATCCTATACAACTGGTGGGGGTAGAATGGAAGGAAGAGAGTTGGAAGGGAGATGCATTGAAGGGACAAAGAGATGTGGTCTGGGTTGTTGGCCTGACTAATGGGTTATGTGCAGAATGAGTCAGGACAGCTGTGGGTTAAGGATGTAAATCAGAAAAGGGAGGCTGGGAGTTGAATGTGTGTGATGACAGGCTGTGTCGTAAGACTTCCCAGTGGAAGTATAAGGTGTGCAGAACTGAAGGTGGTAATCTTAGACACCACAGCCTGCCCCATGCAGGGATGCAGATTCACCTCAGTATCAGAGCCCATAGCCTGCACTGAACTTGCCTTCCTTCCTGCCATCTGAAGTCACCTGCCCCCTTTTCCTCACTATCCACTACAGCTCAGTTCAGCCACAGGTTTAGATCAAGCATGGTTTGGGCTGAGCACAAGAGGATGCCCATTTTTATCATTTTATATCCCATCAGTCTATTTCTCATCAGTTGTGCCACATGCAGTTCTCACATCTCCCTCCCTACCTTCCTGCCCATAAGCCAGTCTGATCCATAATGTACCCTACTCTCTAATAATCTTCAGACGTTCCTGTCATCCATCTCTCATTGCTACTCTCCATGCTCATACACCACTAAATTCTACCCACACATATTTCTCCCTTTTAAATCCACTGGACAGATTCTTCTTCTGCAATTTTTTTGTTTCTGTGGTCAGACAATTTTCATGTCCTTCTACCCCTTTGGGGAGGTTAGTACCTCTTGGTTTCTGCTGCAAATTAAACCTACCTGTACAAGAAACAAACACTTGCCTGATAAAGACTCATTGATAGAAGAAGTTAAGTATAACCTAACAAGCAAGTCTACTGATACACAAGTTCGAAAACCCGAGCTGACACAGAAGATGAGGCGTAGACATTCCATGAACTAGAGAATGGGGACTGATGATTATGGTATCTGACTTCAGAATATCTGCTTATCTGTCCAGTGATGAATTGTTTAGCAGCTGCTCAGAAGAACTTGTTCTAAGTAAGGAATGTGCAAGCAAATTATCTTTGCAATTTTATTCCTAAATGCTCTTCAACAGACAGGGCTCTGAATAAAGCTACACAGTAAACAGAATATATTTTAGTAATACTCTAAAATAGGAAACACTACTTATTGGATTGGTATGAGAATCATACCATATGGTGAGATGTGTTAAAACGTGTGCTCAGACCTTTTAAAAAAGGAACTAGGGGATTATTTAACTTATCAGCTTGTTTCTGAGGAAGAATATGTCAGCTCATGTGCTGAAGATATCTTCCACATTCATGAGAGGTAGAAACTTCAGTTTTTCCATGTAGTGACTTTCTCAGCAGTAGAGACTCTCATACAACATATTTTGAGACTTGTAATAAAACTCTGACCTCTTGAAATGGCATATGAATAAATTACTGGCATACAAATTTTTACTAGGGGCTATTTAATTATAACCTAGAACCAAAAAGAAGCTAAAAGAACTATAAAATAACTAATAAACTAATTTATATGTGCATTTCCATGGTGTTTTACTAACAAACCTGTAAAATTCCAATCATTTTAACAGGGAAAAATAACAGAACTTGGGAATAATACTTGGAAAATACTAGGAAAAAGCAGTGTTAAATCAAACATACTATTAACCAGCCAGTAAGAGTAGAAAAGTGCAGAATTTAAGAAGCTTCAAGAGTCCATGAAAACTATAATGGAGAATCATAAAATCACATTTATGTTTATTTAAATTTAAAGAAAAAAACTATGATGTAGAAACCTGCTTCTCTACGTATATAATTTTATATAAGTATATTAATTCATACTTGCACTAGTCTTAGTTTACACAACACTTAATACTGGCAGCCTCTACTTTAGCAGTAATCATCCTTTTCCATTTCTAAATGGAAACATTTCTGGTTGAAAACATTCAATCTAATCTCTAACCAGAACATGTCCTTACACATAGGGTTTTGCCACTAGAACATCAAATAATTGCAGGACTGCTCAAGACTCCATAATATGCAATTAGAGAAGGATAATTAGTTTTCTTCCATTTGCTTTAGTTCTTGAACCTTTTTACCTAATAGGACATGTCTTTGATATCTGAGCATAGCCTAATACTTGAGGTCCTGTCCCAAAACTCTTTATTACTCACACGGAATATTTCTATTGAGTTTGCTGGACTTTGCATCAACACCTACATTCTCACTTTCAGTCAAAGCCTGAGTTGTGACACACATAATAACCAAGCTGTTGTCTTAGCACCTTTATAACTAATCTTTCTACCAACTTGTTACTTTCTTTAGTACTTCTTTAGCCGCATTTTCTTAAGCATAAAGATTCTTAATTATTTAGCTTATTTCCATCCCACTCATCTTCCTTCCTTCCTTCCTTCCTTCCTTCCTTCCTTCCTTCCTTCCTTCCTTCCTTCCTTCCTTCCTTCCACATTCTTAGTTTTCATCAACTCAATTTTTAATTTGTAGCACTAAATTCATTTATTACTCTGTTGCCCCCACATCTCTTCCTTGCTCTATTCGTTTTTCTGCTGTGGCACAATAATTACAGTTTCTAGTATCTTAGTATCTTCAATGCATTTAATGATATGTAATTTTTTCCTGCTGTGAAGTAATTTTGAAAAACTTTTCATAAAGTTTGTGCCAACTTCACCCACTCATCACTTAATTCCAGGCCATTCTTTTTCGTTTACTGCTGACATTTACCTCCCTCTGTAATCCAGTTTTTCAGTTTCTGTCTATACTATGGTGCAGAGAAACAGTCTAAAACACAGATTTGTCAGTTTGGCTACCAAATTTGTTGATTTGAGCCAAAAGACTATTTAGCAGGCAGATTAATTCAACTATCAATCATCTATTCTTGAATTTGTCCTTCACTTTCTGAAAGAAATCCTTCTCGCTTGCACAAATAAACAGTTTAAGTTATTATTAACTACAGAGATTTTTACCATGAGTTGCCTTGACTAATTTTTCATGGCCTTATAATTTCAGAAAATGTTGTCCAAGCTTCTTCCACTTAATATGCAAACACAGAGTGTCCTGAAATATATCCAATGCAACAATGATTTTAAGGAAAGAAGACTGTTGTTTGCAGACTTGGCTTAGCTTTTGGCTGTGCCTGTCTATAACAATGCCAGCCATACCAAGCAGTGAACCAGGGTGAGAGTCCACACGGGACAACAAGGAGCAGGAGTCAGAGGCAGGGATGGAGACCAGCTGCAGCACACACTGCAGGAGGAAGGGGTCCATCCAGGAGGTCATCTGCCTACAGGGATGGAGGTGGAGCTGGAGACTGACATTGCTGGGGCATCACTGGGACAGAGGCTGGCAGCTCTGGGCCAGGCTCAAACAGGGTCCAGTGCCATGGACAGAGGTTGTGGGCAGCCCCAGCAGAAGCCTTGTGGTGCCCTGACAGACTGTTTCTCTGGCATCATGCTACGTTTTTGCCCTTGATACGTGTGGTTACAATCAGCCAACACTCTAGATTCCATATTTTCTGTAAGTCCTTAAGAGGAACTCCTGAAATAGGTCTCTGAACAAAAGATTGAATATGTGATTATTCCTTACTGAAAGACCAAAAATGAAATTACTTCAGTTTTTGGTGTGACAGCATTTGGCATTCAGTGTACCTCCCCATGGCAAAGCACTTCTATTAGAAGATAAATTAAGTTGTTGATGCATTTTCTTATTTCCTGTAGCAAAGGTTTTGCTCCTGGCTCTGAAAGCAGACAAGCCCTCACAGTCAGCTCTTAACTCCTTGCTGAATCTTGGCAGTGGATCGCACAGTCTTTGCTGCAGGTTTCTCTCGTACTGAGCATTTTTAGGACTTAAGTGAATGTTTCATGAGGATTTCAGGACTAGGGAGCTGGCTGGATTAAAAGAGAGGGTCAAAGAAAGGCACAAATCGATTCTACACCCTAAAGATGGAGCAGAGCTTCAACTGAGCAGAGTTGGTAGAATTAGGGTCCTTCTATCCACATGATGGTGAATGTTTCTTATTTCCAAATTGAACTGGGTACCTCATCAGGACACAAATAAACAACACAACATTTGTATTAATCAGTGATGATTCTGGGGTGGTGCTTATAAAAACATTGGTGTTGCTTTGGCAAGAATATCATCTTGCTTGACAGAGCTGTTTGAAGTAGCAATGTTGGATTTTCCGCTGTGTATATATTTCAAAGAATATTCTCCTTGCTTTTAGAATATTAAGGTTCTAAAAACATCCTTGTGTCTACTTTGGTGAAAGGGCCATATGTTTGCAAGTTGCTACACTCAAAATGAATCAGACTTTGTGCAGAACTTGTTGCCAATGTAAAAATAAAAAGCTCTATCACATAACTTGGTTTAATTTCCTGACAGGATAAGGTATATTTTGTGTGATGAGTGCTAATAAAAATATTTTCTGTAATACAGCAGATCCGGGAGCTGTGCAGATATATTTTGGGAGGTTTTAGTGTTCCATATCATTCTCAAGCAAGCCAACATCTCACTTTAAATTAGTGAAATATTTCCTTCTTGTCATCTCACAAAGGGTTATTTAAAACCATGCTTCCAAATCATTATTGGATTTCTGATTTTCTACTGAAAGTATTATTCGTGGGGTTCTCTGCTTCAGAAAAATGATGCAATTCTTACTTTAAATTCACTACACAGTAACTAAATAACTTGCTTCTAACTGGCACCTATTCCCCTAAGAAGGAAAAGCTTTTCAAATCCTTGTATAATAGATGTCAAATGTAAAACTTACTTCCTTACAGTCTCTTTAATATCCATTTTTACATTACACTTTTAAAAGTTAATTAGTTGGTTGTAATTAGTCTGCATTTTAGGCTAAGTGTTAATATCCTGTTTCACATTACACTTTTAAAAGTTAATTATTTGGTTGTAATTAGTCTGCATTTCAGGCCAAGTATTACACTTTTATATTTAGCTGCTCTGTAGCCCTCATTCAACTCAAAACACTTGAGAAACTCCATTGAATAGCAAGAAGACAAACAGGAGCAACAACAGGCAGGTGAAAAAAAAAAAGCTGAAAAGGGTTTGTTCATTGCTACTAGGAAGTCACGCAGAAATCAAGTCTGAAAAGCAAATTTCTGTTACCAGTCTAAACCAGTTCCCTCTTTTTACTCCCTATCCCTCCCTCTTCCATCCTTTTCAACTGAAAAACAACAATGAAGGCATGCTTAGGCACATGCTTTGTTATTTCTGTTTTGCCTTCTTTTAGACTTTGAGGTGATTCAGAGGCCCCTGTCACCTGTTTAGACCATGAGTGAGAGAGGTGTGGGGCAGTTTTTGACTTCTGGAAGAACGAAATTTAGGCACTAAGAAACAACAGGAACTGGACAGAAAATCAGAGAACATCAGAGGACAAACCCCAGCAGTATGCTACTTACATTCTAGTATGCTCTAGGTCATCTGGATTGAAACTGTTTCCATACATTATATGACCTCAGTTTCACAAAAATAAATAAAGTTTATTCTAGAGTTTCAGATTCCACAAGGGAGAAAAAGAGCTATCAGACTGCCTAAAGTAACAAGAGGGAAAATTTAATTTGTTTCCACTAAAATTTCCTGTTCTCACTGTTTGGCGTTTTAACTCTGTGATTATCAGCATTTGAGTGTCTCTGTAGGAACTATAAAACTGTGTGTGATATTTTCCTAATATGGAAAACAAAGTCGTGCATCTGCTTTCTTTAATTCTCATCTTTGTTTATCTTCGATTAACTTAGGAACCACTGACTCATACTTCCTTTGTCATGGCTGATCTCTTGCACTTTTTTTATGTCATTGCTATGACTAAGATAGGATTCCTGAAATGCTAGTTTGTTGATCTTGAAGTTTGCTTTCTCATTTATTTTTATGTGTGTGTGTGTGTGGTGTTGTAATATACGAAACCTTCAGTTAAAAAGAAAATCATCATTCTTCAAAATATGTATGGCATCTTGCAAGAGAACTGAAAGTTCCATATTGTCCTAGCTTAGACAGCATATAAAAGAGGGGGAAATAGGATATGTTCTATATATACTAGGCCAGAACTCTTTTACATTTCGTGGTGTATAATCTGAGTGGTATCCTTTCAGTTGTCCAAAATTTGTTTTGTTTTAATAACCTTGATCAAAACCAAAGGAAGTAAGTGACCAGATTGTCATAGGAGGTGAAGATGCTCTTGCAGCATGTCTGGCAGGACAACTCACTAATCATGGAAAACAGATATGAGATGCTCAACAATTGCTGTTAACAAGCTTCATGATATCTGAATCTGTCTCACCTAAACAGAAAGGCTCCTGCCATTTTCTTTTTTAGTAATCCCCACATGTACATAATTCTCAAAAGCAAAGATGGCACTCTAACAACTTATCACAATGCTGAAAAAAAGAAAAACAAACCTGAAGAATAAATTTTATTAAATCAAGCCTATGACAAATATAATGGTTTATTTTGTCATGTAATTTTAAATCAGGTTTTCCAAGTATTATCTTGTTCCACAATATTTCATTATTATTCATTTTTTAAAGGTTTATTCAATGCCAGAAAACATTGTAGTATTTCAAAATACTGATAAAATACCATTTTTCTTAACACAAAATTCTCATGGTCTGAGATTCTGATTGAGCAAAATAGCAAGCATTATAGTGCTTAGTTTAATAGTAATTTGAATTTTAAGAAGCTAAGGGGAAGCATTAATGAAACTCTATTGAGATGTAATGATTTGCTTCAGTTTGTTGCTGTTTGTAGTCCCAAAGACTGGATGCTAAGCTCAATGAAAGTCTGCATAGTTGTTAGGATAGATTGGATCAAGGCCTAATAAGCTATTTTCTTTTAATTTCTGTGTCTCTGTGAAGGATTTCTTTTTGGTTTCAAACTATTTTTAGTTGGATACGTTTAGAGCATTTAAAAGAGCACTGTACAGTGCTCTTTTTGAGGCAGAACAGGATAAATTGTGTTTACATTATTATGAGCTGGCTAAGATTCTAGGAAAGTTCAGGGAGCTAACAAAAATCTGAGAGGTGTTTTTTATACAGAAAAAAAGAGAAAATAATTTAAGAAATTAATCTTGCAGCTAGTTATTGTAAAATAAAGTTTTATTCTGCTCACCATAAATATATACTTTGTGATTCCTATGCCCATCTTTCAC
This sequence comes from Climacteris rufus, assembly GCA_013398175.1. Classification (NCBI taxonomy): domain Eukaryota; kingdom Metazoa; phylum Chordata; class Aves; order Passeriformes; family Climacteridae; genus Climacteris; species Climacteris rufus. Next base: position 62,971 of record VZRZ01003569.1, on the reverse strand, counting down.
ATTTCATTTGTTAAGCCCCAGTCCTTTAACAAATATTTTTCTCAAAAAAATCAAGGTAAGAGAAGCCATCTAAGCCCCATACTGGAAATACAGAGTAACTCTGGATCCATCAATTCACTTTCTGTTTAGGTTAGATTTGGTTCTATCTTCTGCAATAGATAAACATGGTGTTGCATGGCATTGTTTGTCCGAGACAGAAATCCAAGTCCATCTTCTTTGTAGCTGAGAACTGAAATGGCACAGCAGTTCTGGAAAACTCAGGGGTCTCTTTGTGCATTGCCACTGGTTGTTGTGCGATTGTATCCTGCAGGCACAGGTGGAAGTGGTTCAGTAATGTTGTTTGTGCCCGGTTTTTATACAGAAATATTCAAATTAAATACATCATTTAAAGCAAAGGCCACTATACACAGTACAGTGCACTGCACTCACTGATCATGGACAGTGTGTCTGAAAAGGACTTTCACAATGAAATATAATGAAAATTACAAGACTTGTTGGCCTGAATTAGCCTAAATAATGAGATCACACAACCCAAAAGTAATGGAAATTCTTTAACATAAAGTTATTAACTCATTTAATCCTTAAGCTGACAGCAATGTTTTCCTAATATTTCCACTAACTTCAGTACATCTGCATTTTCATTTTTTTTGCATACAAGCTGGAGTAGTAAAATACCATCCTGAATCCATTATTGAATAATTCCTAAAGAAAATTCAAAACATATTCTGGCCAATCTTATGGACTTGCACTCTATTTACTATTGGTTTAATACTCTCCATGGAGATGATATGATGATGTGATCATTGAACTTTAAGTATCGGTAGAAGCAGAATAGAACAAACCAATAAAGGAATTATAATAGCACTGAATTTCCTTCTGAGAGCCTGATTCTGAAGGTTGAGATCTGAATGTAGATTGTATGATCAAAACTGCATCATTGTCACTATGTGAATAGTTACAAATGAACCTGATATATAGTGAACTATATTTGCAAAGGAACATTTCAGTGCTTAATTGTCCAGTGAGTTTTCTTAGGAACTAAGAAAACCTGATAGAAATATTTTAAAAATGGCAAAAGAATTCTGGAAATGCAGTTTAGTCAATGCTAGAGCTTGAAATTGCTCTAATTAATGACAGAAAATACTAAAATATTCCTGAGTAGAGGATTGTTCAGATTATTTTAAATATTATTTCTTATTTTTTCAAATTAATTTGAAGTCCTTATCAGAGGATTCTAGATTTTAGTGGACTTAGATTTAGATGACTTCTAGATTTTAGAATCCTATGTTTTTCTTGGAATGCAGATGCAATGTACAAGCCCATTTTTGACTCAAGTTCTTACAGATAGCATCTATTTTACCTTTACTTAAATTATTTGAAGTGGCAGATTTGTTTTCACATATTAAAAGAAAATTGAAACAGAAAGGTTATTAACTGGCAGATTAAGAAAACAACTGGGAAAGTGACTTGTCTGAATCCAGCTGTGAATCCTCACACGATTTCAAGCCATGAGCTCTTTCTTTACCAGTAGATGCTTTGAAGGAAAAAGTCATTGGAGGAAAAGTGAAGAGTGAACATCTGGAAGCTCTGGTATCTGGGACACAAAATACTGACATAAATTATCAAAATATGTTGTTGCCTGAAAAGGCTAGCCCAAAAACTGAGACTAGTCAGGAGTAAGGGAATAAAAGGTGGGTATTTATTCGAAAGGCCTTCAAAGGTACATTTAGGGCAGACAAAGCCCCCCCAGGGGCATCACCCAAAATGGACAACGAGTCACAAGTTCTCCACACCTTTATAGGTTTGGTGCATTTGCATATCAGCATAAATTCACCAATTAAAACTTTGCAATTTCCCCCTAGCTCCCTTAGCTCGCTCCCCCTCCCACCTTTGGAAGCTGGGCCTGGGCAGCTTAAGTGTCCTTGAAGAGCAAGCTCAGAGAGGCACTGTTATGTCTGTAGAGAAAGCATACACGCCAGGCAACACAGAATTTGAAAAATATAAGGGTTAAAACCTAAGGCAACAATGTCACATCAAAACTCTTGATGTCTATGCATTTGTGGTGCACACAGAGCGTCCTTATATGGTGGTTGAGAAGTTTCCTGTTTTTTCAATGGGCTGATGTTTTATAGTTTCATCTATTTCAGGTTATAGTTTGTGGCAATAGCGGCAATAAAGACACGGCGCACAGCTTGGTCCGCAGAGAGCCAAGAGCCAACGAGTGAGCGAGCAAGTCCCGTTTATTGTCCTATTTCCCTCTTATATAGTAGGAACCCAGGTAGATGATTTGCTAAAAGCCATCCACCCTCCAGTATGGTTGGCTGGGTTCTACATCACCCAATTCAAAACATATCATACCCAGACTTGCAACAACAGGTGCTTTATCTTATTGTTTCTCATACCTCCCGTGGGAAAGAAGGACTTTCTCACAAGCAGCCCCAGGCAGCAGCTTCAGGCTGCTACAAGAGTTGCCATTTGAACTCGGTTGGAATGATAAAGCAGTTATTCCCTGTGAGGACAAAGCATTAGAAAAACATGAAAGGCACATTAGGCAATAGACTTCTCAGGGATTTACTAAACAAAACAGGAATGTTGAGGTTTAGGGATATTGCAGCCATTGCAGTGTTTTGGAGCAAGGCAGTGCTTTGGAGAAAGTTCACCCTCGTGGTTAGAAACATGAGCTCAGTATAATTATTGCTTTCCGTGTATCTTTCTACTTAGTGGTATACCTTTGCATTCTTAAAATAGGCTCTATTTCCCATTCTGTAATGCATTTCTCTTTCCACAGAGTAAAGACCAAAGATCTCACAGTCCTTAGCACACCATCCAAAGGCTGGCTTTCCCTGAAAATTGTGCATTTTTCATACAAAATTACATTCCCACTAAATAGTAATTAGATTTTGACATTGCTAAATATTTTGAATATTCAATACAGCTTACTTTTAATGAGGCACAGTCAGGAGACAGATTAAGCTAACTTTTATTCAGGTTTGGACAAAAATTCTTCTGGTATTTATGTATTATCTCATTGTTTCCATCACCATCACATATTGAGGGAGGAAGGAGGGAATCATGCCCAATGAGGATGGGGAAGCTGGCCTACTGCCTCTCACAGGGGACACTGTCTAAGCAGCAAGGCACTTGGTCTCCTTTGGCCTACAAACTGCAGAGGAAGGTTCCTCCCAGAAAGCCAAAAACCAGAGAGCCTTTAATTTTCCACCTCCAAGTCTGTCTTGCCAGCCACATCAAGCCTTTTAGTAACCCACCCTTTTATGGCAATATCCCTGTTAGCATTTCAGGAATGCCAGTGAAGAGGTACCAGTATCTCTTCAGAGCTCTATGCACAATAAATCTGTACCTGCACACATACTGATCTGTATACCCATGAGTACTAAATGTTTGCATAAACTTCCTAAATAATAATTATGAACATATGTAATTTTAATTTAGCACAATTCATCATAATAATAGAATCACAGGATCAGAGAAGTGTTGAGATTGGAATGGACCTCAAGAAGTCTTTTAGTCAAAAACTCTGCTCAAAGTAGGGTCAAATGTATCAAGTTGCTCAGAACATTGTCTAGTCAGGGATAATCATCCAAAAAAGGTAATGGTTTTTAAAAACCCATGACAAATCCCAGGTGTCTGGGATCATGGTATATATCACTCTCACAAAAGAAATTGATTTATTTGGGGCCCATGTTTGTGAGCAAATTGTTTCATTGCAAATGCTTTGGAAAGATTAATTTGCATGTGCCTTCTTCACACAGTAATGAAGGTTGTCGCTGCCTTGATGTTGAGTAGATGAAGTGATGAGCTACTTTAATCCCACTAGAGCATGTGGTGCATGCAGAATAGAGCTGGCAAACAGTGCCAGCAACAACAAATCTGTTCATACTCAGGTCCACTGTCAACTGAAAAAGTTTAAATTTAGTAAAAAGTATTAATAGTTTCACTGAGTTTTGGCTAGTCAGGACTTACATCATCTACTGATGGTTAGAAATCTCTCCAGTGCCAGATCAATGGATCTTGCTTATGAGGTACCCAACATCAGATCAGCTCTCAGGTCTGCCATGGCTGAAACCAGGATATTTTTGTATTTATATTTTTACCTTTTCTTTTAGATTACACATGATCCATGTTTCACCAGATTCAGGACACGGCCAGCAATGTCTCTTCACCTGCAGGACTCTGGTAGTGCCACTTGGAAGCTGCTACTGGCTTAGCAGAGCACGTTGTCTATCATGTGTTTTCAGGTATTTTGCAAGTGCTTTCAGTTTTGCTGTACGGAAGGAGGGGCACAGGCATCTAGACTGAATATCACAGCTGCATGCAGTTGCACCATAACAAATTTGATCTTCAAAGTCCTTTTTTCTCCCATATTCCAGTCTAGATCATTAGCTATAAATTTCCACATCCTAAGGCCATTTAATTTGACAGTATGGCCAACCCACCTGGAAAATCAGACATGGTTCTACTTGTCAGGTCTTTGGAGAAAAATTATTGGGAGCCTACGACATCTCTGACAGAGACAATGTGCCATTCAACAGTAAAACACAGTTGCAGCACAAGAAATTACTCAAAAATTGCAGTTCAGTATTTTCTATTTTTTTCATCCAACACTTTTCTGCTTCATATCAAAAACACAATTGGAAAGAACTTCTAAGAAACTAGCTTATGTGCAGTTGCAGCCAGGTCACAGTTAGATCAAAATCTGCCTCCCTTCAGTATTTTGGATTAAGTTTGGCTGGAAATAGACATATATAAGGGATTCAGCTCTCCCATTCCATCTTTTTTTTATGTCATAAAAGTTCCAGACATAGACATATTAACTGGCACAGCAATCAGATAAAACTACCTAAACTGATTAATGACTGATAACATCTTATTAAATAACTATTTAATATCTGCTGTGTCCATCTGTTTTATCTTCTTGGGTTGTTTTTAATGATGCAACTTGGCCTGGTTTTTTTTTCTTGGACATTCACCTTACAAACAAAATGATTAATGAATGCACATTAAAAAGTACACTAGTGACATCATTAGCAGAGATAGCATGCATCATCTGACAATTCTCATCTGCCATTTGTGAGGAAGAGATATACAGCCAATATTTTTAAAACCTTGAAAATAAAAATTTATATTATTTTGTATTGAATTCTGTTTATTAATTTGGGTGACTCCTGCCTTCGTGCTGGTGAAAACATATCAAGAATGGTGTGATCTGCAATTATTGCAATTAGAAATACTTTAGAAACGGCTGCTTTATATTTTCTTATAGTCTCAAAAGACAATAAGCTCTCTTCTGTTTACATTCTACATTTGAAACTTCCATTGACATCTGTAGAACTGTTCAGCAAAATTAAAGAGATGAATCTTAAAGTTTAGGCAAGTAACTAGGCTTCTTTCAGGGGGAAGAGTATCATGTGGACTTTATTTTTTCATTTGTAATTCCCGCCATCCTGCCTCTAACTCTGCACATGTACACACACTACATACACCCAGCAGGAAATTACAATAATTATAATCAGTGGAGGGAAAAAAAAATATTTGATGATAATCAGGGCTGTGTGCCTGTAGCAGCTTATCCTTAAGAAATTTAAAATCTCAGAGAACTCCTTGGATGACCAATATTTACAAATTAGGATATTGTTTACACAGAATATTGTTTCTCAGAGTGTTTAAATCTCCCTAATCAACATACTATATCAGACATTTCAAAAAAGATGCATATGGTATGAGATGAAGTTCCATATGGAGTGAGACACAATGTTTATCCTTGGCACACTTCTTTAAATTTTGAATTAATAGTTTATTTCTAATTCAGAAGTTATCTGGTGGGAAAAAAATCTGGTTCTTTACACTTTTTTTTCTCCTATACACTACACTATTTTCATGCTTTTAGTGCAAAACTTCTTAGAAGATTAATGTTTAAAAAAACCTCATGATTTTTTTTGGTTTACTGTCAGAGGGAGACTGCCTGACCTTTGGAACAGACTCACTTGTATTAGTTTTATCATTATCGACTTTAAAAAAATTGTAAATTCATTGGGATTTACAATGCCAAAACAATTTACTCGAAAAAGTGTGTTCAAAATTATAAAATTTGTCATGTCATGAGAAAGTCCGATGGTGAGTGTTGCCATGGACACACAATATGTATTTGCCTTTTAGGCTGCTGTTGTCCTTCGAGTACTTTGTACCTCAATTCAGTTGAGCATTGTTTCCCCTAACTGTATTTTTCTGCTGTTCTTTCCATTTTATGTTGCTTTTTCACTTGATTGTTGGTACAGGATTCTGTCTCATGGTTTTGTCTTTTTTTCTCTTCATGAGCACCCTCTCACACTCCAATTACTCTAGTTGTTCCATTTTATCTCTTCTCCATCATGCTTACTTTCCTTCTTTTTTTCCTTCTGTCTTTCTTATCTTTTTTGTAGCTGAGAATTGAAATGGCACAACAGCTCTGGAAAGGCCGGGAGTTTCTCTGGACATAGACATTGCATGTTGTGTGACTGTATCTGGAAGACAGAGGTGGATGTGGTTCAGTTACACTGTGTGTGTTTTTCTACACAGAAATCATGTGTAAATAAATACTTAGCTTAATGCAGAGGCCACCGTAGGCTTTATAGTGTGTATGAAACCGGGAGTCCTAACAAGCTCTACAAAATTGTTCTAACACCATGTAGATGTGGTGCCTGGGGACATGGTTTAGTGGTGTCCTTGGTGATGGTTGGACCCAAGGAGCTTAAAGGCCTTTATCAACTAAGATAATTCCATGATTATTGAAATCAAGCAATGTCTGCAACACTGTATGGAGGTGGTGAAAGCTCACACTGGCCTGTTGAGTGATAGAAGTTCATGTGAAGACAGATTTGCTTTTTGCTTCTTAAGTTCTACCTTTTGTATTGTGTCCATCCATATATTCTCTGTCATTGTAACTGAAAAACAACTCCGCAAAATAGCTGATTTACAAAAAAAAACTGTGTTGTCCTTTATCTACAGGTTTCTACTGTTTTAGAGAAAGTTTCTATCTCCTTTTAAGAGTCATTTGAACATCTCTAAGGGAAATGTTTTGTTAAAGTCGAAAAGGAATCACATTAACAAATCTGCTCAAAAGAGAGGCTACCCACCTCCAGAGGCCTCTCCAGTCCAGAGGCCAGCTCCTGCAGACATTGGGTTTTGTGGTGAGTGCTGTCAGAAAGATAAATACAGGATCTGCTCTTTGGTAAATGGAGGGTGTCCAAGGGAAAAAGTAGAGATGTTAGACTTAGTAAGGCAATCCTACAATTCTTTTTGCCAGTGAACTAATGCATGATCATATTATTTGCAGTCATACTATTTCACATCATTTATACTTAGGAACACAAACAAAGGAATTCACAACAGAAATGAGCTAATGCTGTCATCTGGGATTTAGTATAGCAAAAGCATATCCTAATATCTTTGCTGTTTTAGATGCTCAAGGCTGTGAAGCAACAGCTCTCATCTTTCTTTATGATTTGAAAATTCCTCTGCAGTTTATGCATCAAGTTATAAACAAAGAAAAAATAGACTGAATATTGGGACCTTAATTTGTTACTGAGTGACAAATAGGTCTTATAAGAAAATAGTAAAAACATTCTGTACAAAGGCTCTGCAGAGCATTTTGCCAGTGAAAACAGTGTCGACATGATAGCATTGATCTTAGTGTGCATTTGTATTAACAATCTTTTTTACAACTGCAGCTATGTCTATCTCTTCATGCACCAATGCAAATCATCCTTGAGGTACCCACAACACTTTTTTGCACAGAAGAATATGATATGCTTCCTATACAACAACATAATATAACAGAACAAAGATACTGATCAAATAGCCATTGACCTCCACCAAGTATTGGATGACCCACAGATGGTCTGTCCCAAGTGAAGAAGGAAAACCTAGTTACCTATATGGTCTGCTTTATATGTGACTAAAGTGAACATAATAAATAGATTTTGTTCTCTTTCTTCTGTTTTTTGTTTGCATTATTGAAACTGTTTCAATAATATACCTGAAACATACTATAGGATAACTGGAAAAGCTCCTAGCAGTCTTTTGAAAGTTCACAGCAATTCTTTGTAATTACTGTGATAATTTCTTTTTCCTCTTGATTCATCCCTTTTTCTGTGCCTATTACTTGTGTAAATTAAATGGGTGCCCTGAGTAGTGCACAATTTATTAAACTGCTGAATTGATAGAGTTTGCATAACTGGTATTTAATTTATACCAATGTATAGGTTTACAGAGAGAAATCTTCAAAGCTTTTGCAGGTGCTTTATTTTTACTGACAATGTGATTTTATCACTGACATGTGAGAAAGTGAAATTTACAGCTGAATGCTGCTTTTCTGACCCACATGAAACAGTAAAATATAATATCTTTGTCAGATAACTGGTTCTTCATCATTGTTAATCATGCCTGGAAAACCTTATTGACACACTGACTAAAAAGTTGTATGGAAAAAAAAAAACGTGGGTGGAGGAATTTCAGAGTTATTTCAGTGACCTGCAAAACCTTGTACAAATGTTGACAATAGAAGTACATGCAACTCCAGTGCAGTGCCACAAATTCATCACAGAGCCACAAATTCATTGCAAGATTCTTTTTAATTTCCTGGAATCTGAATAGTTCAGCCATTTCACAATGAATTCATTAGGGAATTTTTAAAAAGTAGTTCTTCTAATCCTGAAATATAGCTGCATATATACCTATATATACACATCTGACTTTTTAGCTGTTGTAGTCCCTTAAAATCCTTCCTTTTGGAGCACAGAAATTTTAGGTCTAGGCAAAATAATACGAAGAACAGTTGCTGTTGAGGCATATCCTGCTTTTCTCTTCAGATGTGTTCCTCCATAATATCAGTAACTCTTGCATTTGAAAGCTGGTTTTGATTCCCAGCTGCAGTTCTCTGCTTTGCTAGCTCTGCTGATTTTAGGCACCAGGAAACTAAGAAGGTGCTGTAAACCTCATGACGCTTCCTTCAATAACTGTTCTCGTCAGCACATTCTTTAGCTGTTTTTATTGCATTGCTCTCAAACTGAAGTGGTACTGTAGGTCAGCTGTGGTACACAGAAGGAATTGCTTTCATTGGATTATGTACAGAAGACCGAAACAACGAAAATTTTAATGAGGAGTACAGAGATCCCTAGGACAAGCCATACTTATTTATTCAGGGAGATTCTACTAAAATATTTAGGAAGTCCTTTGTATTTTTCTTTCGAGAGACTGTATTCAGGAGGCAGAGTATTCGAAGTTCTATCTAGCAATATTTTTACTGTTATTCTTTCTGAAGTGAATCTAGGAATTGCACTTCTGTATCAGCCTTACAAATAAACAGAATCTCTTCCTTATTAAAAGTCCAAGTTACAAAAATTGCAAGCTTCTTTAGTTCTGCTCTCAGGACTACTTGCTTACTGAAGAGGGACTAGCACAGCATTCTTAGTTTGCCCAATTTTTATTTGCATTAACTTGTCAACAGTTCTGCTTCCACAACAGAAAATTCTGAAACTTTCTTGTGTTAACATCCAGGCCTACTTCTCTCATGGCCAGAATGAATAGAAAAGCAGTACACACAAAACACTAAAATACTCATATGCTTCACTAAACAGGAATGGACTTAAATGTCTGGGTAAATACTCTGATGACTTCAAACTTTAAATATTCTTGGATTTTATCAACTGTTTCTAATGGTAGCAAACAAAATTAATTTTTCAGAGAACTCAGAAAGTATTTTCCATCACTAAATTTAGCCATTGTGCCTTTTAACCACCTCTGTTCAAAAGAAAGCCACAATTTTGACTGTGGACTTGCTATTAGCTGTGTGTGGTCAGTCTGCTTTGCTACAGGTCCACTTAGCTACAATCCTTACTCACTCCCTGATTTCCTGCTTTGCAGTAAGCAAGAAAACTCTATATCTCTTGTATGGTGTCTCTTTCCTCATGCTCTTCAGAAGGAAAAGTGTTCTGTCAGGGTTTAAGCTTTAGGATTAGGAAAGCTATTATGTGTTTACAATAGAAAAGGCAGAGTGGAAGAGGAGCTTGGAACAGGAAGAAGCTCCTGAGAAACAGGAACTAGTGACATTCTTTTGACCCTGCAAGGGTTCTAGGTCTCAGTTTGAACCACAAGAAAGCTCTGAGAGATGAGCTTTATCCCATTTACAATGCACTGTCCATAGCAAAAGAGCAGATGTCATAATCAAAGAATGGTTTTTGTTGGAAGGTACCTTGAAGACCATCTCATTACAATCCCCGTGCCATGGCTGAACACAACTTCCACTAGGGCAGGTTTCTCAGAGCCTCATTCGATCTGGCTTTGAACATTTCCAGGCATAGGGCAGCCAAGACTTCTCTGAGCAACTTGTTCCAGTGCCTCACCAGCCTCACATTCTTTCTAATAGAATGAATTTCTATTAGAATTTCTTCCTAATAGTTAATCTAAACCTACCTTCTTTCAGTTTAAAGCCATTCCCCCTTTTCTAGCACTGCACACCTTTGGTCTCTCTCCATCTTTCTTGTAGTCACCCTTTAGGCATTGAATCAATCACAAACTTCTTCACAGATAGTATAAAAGAAATTTGAGCTTGAGCTGAAATTCCATGGGTAATCTCTGCTGCTTGGTGGACCCTGGGTAGCCAGTGTGGCTGTGAAGATGTGTTCCATCCTTCTCTGTTAGTTGGAGTTTCCTAAGTGCTGTAGGCATCATGCTCAGATTTATTACAGCTATAGTCTAGCCAAGAGGTGATGAAGGTATAGAGGTATAGTAATAGAAGTCAGGTCATCACCTGCCAGAATGCAACAGTCTCTGGGCCTACTGGAGATGGTGTGAAACATTACTCACAAACCGTGAGATGTGAGAGCTTAGCAAAGGATTCAAGAGAATGAAGCCTTTGATCATATCCGTTAGCTTGGGTCACCACTTAGTCCAGCGAATAGGGAGACTTTTACTGTCCTCCTCCTCAGAGTTCCAAGTATAGCCCCAGTGAGCAGTGTGGGAAACATTCACCAAACAGTTTAAAATAACCCTTTTAATGTCAGAGCCCATTGGCATGAAAATTCAAATTCAGAAGTTTCCAAAAGTACATTTATAATTGTATACTTAACTTGCTAGTGTAGAGTTTTGGTTCACATCCTGGTTTTGATGCATTGATTTTTAAAGAAAATTAATATGTTTGCTCTGGGGTGCAGCTTTGGGAAGGCTCTGACCATATCTTTCCTATGACCCTGCTTTAGGCAGTGGAGGATTTCGGGCCCATTGACCTTCTCTTCTGTGGGGTGAACAAACTACTTCTCTCACTCCATGTTTTCTAGCACCCCAAATATTTACGTGGCCCTCTGAGTTTATTTCAACCTTCCAGTAACTCTCATGCACTGGGGGAACCACTGTGGCCACAATTTCCAATTTTTTAAATGTCTCAAGGACATTTCTTCTGCTTTTCAAGATTCTATTGTAATCTCTTGGCCTGTAATATTTTGCACCATGTTTCCATCACTTCAGGAATGCAAGGGGAGAAAATAACTTTGAAAAAAACAGAGATATGTGGTTGTTTTTTTCCAAAGGACACATTTTAATGAGGTTACTTCAAAAGTATAGTTCACAAATCAGCCTGCCAGTATACAGAAATGTGCATCTCCACAGCTGTTACAGTTTGCTTTATTTTGGCTACTCCTTTGATATGTTCAATGTTAATAATGAGCCTGATGAAATACTAGGAAAAAGAGCACACATAATCCACATAACTCTCTATTTGGAGACATACAGAATTTATTATAGCCCACAGAGGGGCTCTTTAAAAAAATGTGAAAGTCAGTGGAATTTAAATGCTCCCACCTTGCAGTGGAAACAAAAGGTTAAAATTTCACCCAAACCTGGATTTCCCAAGGTGTAGCAGAGTTAAGAAAACATTTCTGTAACATTTTTCCTAGCCACTGTTTTTGCTCTAAAAAATAACCATTTGTAATAATAAATGGACCGGGAATTCATCAATGCATTCAGGGTCAAGATGAATCTGATTTCCACAGAGCTCAAACAAAGAATTTAAGCCAGCTGGAAAAGCAAGTTAAGAAAATATTTTTAATGGCAAATTGAAATGATCTAATGCTTCCATTATTATACCCTGGAATTATTGGACCTGCTTCCAACCTCGCCTTCTCTCTGAGAACGTCTCTAACACATTAGTCAGAGACAGAGATGCCCTACATTGTCTGTTTGCATACAGTGGAGATTAAGAGGAAGAACAAGACTCCTGTGCTGAAATTAGCAAGAGGCCATAACGAAGAAATGACTACACAGGATATTAAAAGTGGTGGACATCTGCTGCTAGGTGAAAGTAATTTGACTTGCCAGAGCTGGTACTTAGACAGCTTTGAAAGTAGACATAAGACATGAGTATATTTCTGCTAAACTTTTAAACCAGTAGAGCTCAAACATCAACTATCTGAAAGCCAAAGACCACAGGCTATAATGCCACTTAGTTGGTAGCACTGATCATTATCTTATACTTTTTTAGTGGTTAAAGCCTTCTGTCATGCATCGGTGTTAGCAGTTTTTTAAATGATGCTTAGACATATTTACAGTTCTCACACCAGACAGTGAAGTGGTGTTATCCTTTTTCTCACTAAACAGTCAAAACAATCAAAACCACAACCTTCCTGACTTTCAGGGTTGCTGGAGTTTTCGCATATATAGAGCTATTGCATTGAGGTAAAACTCAGGTGAGCCTTTACTTAGAATCACATAATCACAGAATGGTTTGTAAGGGACCTTGAAGATCTTCTAGTTCCAACGTCCTGCCACGGGCAGGGATAGCTTTCACTAGGCCAGGTTACTCAGGGCTCCCTCCAGCTTGGCCTTGAACAACTGGTGAACGCTTCCTCACTGGTGGTTTGAATTGCTCACTGAAAAGAAGTTGGTGGGTTTTTACTCACTGTAAAAAGACTCTAGGTAGCTGTATTTGGCATGAAAACATATTTGGTAGTCCAGCCCTGTGTGTACCTGTGCACTTCTCTTATTTTAACTATCTCTTTCATTTTGCAATATATTCTCTCAAGTATTTGTCTCTGTTATGACAGTTTCATTTTACTGGAAGCAGTATTTTCTTTATTTTTATTTAACTTAACACCACTGCAGAGGAAAAAAGTTTTCAAAGAGAACTTACTGTGCGACATAATGCAATTTTTAAAATCCACTAGGAAATGGTAAGCTGTTTCTACAATCTATAGCAAGACAAATTTGAACTCTCAGGGTCTGTAGTTTCATCCCTTCTTCCCCTCTTCCTTTTCCTGTGTCATGTCTGTTCCTTCTGATCTTCAGTCACAAGGTATGTTGACACTACTTAACAAAAACAGAAAAAAAATTGAAAATACCTTGAAAATTAGGCAGCCTAATCATCATCTCAGGGCTTTTACAAGTGAGGGTAGCAGACTGGTTTCAGTTCTAAATGCCTGAACTCTTATTGCCAATACAATGGAAAAGGTAGGTTACCCATCTTAGTGCTGTTTTAAACCTACCTCACCATATTACACTCTTTGCTAGGATGCAATTTTTATTAAAAAAAAAACCACAGCTCCAAAAAAATATTGTTGAGATATACACACTTTAAGCTATACAACTCTTACACAAAAACAGTAGCAATACTGCAATCACAAAAATGATCTTTCATACTCCTCTGATTTATGTGTACTCCCATGCAACCTCTTTCACTAAAACTTTTATTGAAAAAGTAATAGTAGGATTTGCAAGACCCATAATCAGGACCCCTGTTATCAGATCCTGCCTTAAGTATTGCCACTGGTACTGTGTCTGAATTCAGAATACCTTGTAATCTTGTATTCAGCCAGCAGTTTCTGCACAATCAGAGAAAAGAAACAATTTATAACCCTTTCTTCTTTAACACTACCGGAGGTGTAATATGTATGTATGAACAGACAAGTTGCTGCAGTCTTTAAAAAACAGACAGGTATCCACTTGAGGGCCCTACCTTTTAATTTAAAACCTTAGAATCTATATATAAAAGTACCTGAACCCTCCAAGAACCCTCTCCTCACTGTGTTTAAATCAGAGTTTTGGATGCTGACAAACAATTAAATTCCAGAATTTGATACTATGAATAAACAAATGTCCCAAGGTAATTGAAAATACCTATATGTTCTAGAAAACAGCCCCAATCCAAGGTCCTTAGCATGCCCTGGACAATGGGGGAAAGAAAAGCTGAAATAAAGGAATTAAGGGAGTCATCTTAGACATGTAGAAGGCAATGAAAGAGCCTGTACACAGGAATGCAGATCTTTGTCTTTCAGTGAAGTGTAGCAGAGCAGCTGTAAACTGAGAGCTATTGAAACAATAAGACACCAATTTGATTCAGAAAAGAGCAAAAATTGCTAGAATTATTTTAAATTATTGGTTTACTACCATCACATGACTATAATTTTTTTCCTTGTACAATCAGGATTATTTATTTGGACTATTCTTGTCTTTGGGAAAAATGCTTTAATTAAAAGTTTCTGTTCAGGTTTGAGGGAGTAATGTTTTTCCCCTTTTACAGAAAGAAAGCTATTGTGCTTTTTCTCCATGATTTTCCTATTACAAACAATTACCTTCATCCATGAAGACCACTTCTTTGCAAGCTACACTTCCAAGAAAAAAAATCACAGTTGTATAAGACAAATCATGGGAAAACTAGACTGCAGTTTGAATTATGACAGACTGTGTCAAGTTTAAATAGACCAGTAATGTGAAAAAGGTGTATTTAAAAAAAACCAAAACAAACAACAATGCAAGTATTTAAGTGGCTTCAAACAATTTCTCCCAACATTTTTGGCAAACACATAAGGAAGGAACAGATGTGAGGAAATGCTATTCCAAGGCATTGGCATGAACTCATGGACCATAACACTGCAGGAACTGCACATCTCTTGTATTTAGACTTGCAGTACAGAGGGTTGTGTAAAGGCGCTTAACCCGGATGCTCTCGAGGTAGCGCCAGCATATCTATGCAAGCAAAATCCCTGCCGGGATGAGTTGCAATGGTTTTACAACTCTCCCAAAGGACAGAGTTCTAGCTACCACAGATAACCTGTTTCTGCTGGCTCCTCTAGGACGAGAGTTTCCCCAGGTGTGGTGTGCTAGTGCTGACGAGAATAAAAGGCTACACAGAGGGCTCTTCTCTGGGATAACAGCCAATTTATTGTGAATCCAGTGTTGCGTTCTGAGGGCCCAGGAAGGGAGTCCAGAGATATCCAGGTGACTGGAGTAACCCAGAAGAAAGAGACTGAGGAAGCCCTGCAGGGCTCTTTTAAAGGAAGGTGGGACCAGGAAATACCCAACGGGAAACTGCATAGTTCAAAGTGATCAGTGGAGGGGAGAGTTTTCCAGGGCATAGCCATGTATGGGATCTAAGGTATGGGTACAGGTAACACAAGAGAAATATGGGACTTCACCACAGCTCAGGTAGAGGGTTCAGATATTGGAGGAAGAAGGTTGAGGGCATTGCCTTGGCTTTCTTCCCACCAAACCTGAGGCTCTAAAGCAGCAGCCTCTGCCAAGCATGCTGCTACAGTTGTGTGAAAGGCACCACCTTTTAACCAGTTTGATTTTCACAGTGTGTCGGGTTTTCACGTCTTTTCTCAGAAGTTATTTCACCTAGGAATAATTTCTTTCCCCTGCTAGTATATTTACTAATACACATCTGAAATACATGTTGACAGTAAAGATGCTGATCTCAGTTTACACTGATGTTTATATTAAGACACACATAAAGATTATTAAATGCTTAGCAAGTTCATGAAATTAAAAAATAAAAAATAGCATAGCAGAATGCTTGTGTAGCAGACAATGCTATAGGTACAGACCAGCCCTGGGGCAGTAAATCACAAGTGAAAGAACAATGCAACAACATTGAATACTACAATTTCAAAATGTGTTTTACGTTTTACACATGGAAGGTCATGGAACAGATCATGTTGAGTGCCATCATGCAGCATGTGCAGGACAACTAAGGGATCAGGCACAGCCAGCCTGGGTTTAGAAAAGACAGGTCCTACCTGACTAACCTGGTCTTCTTCTATGACCAGGAGACCTGCCTAGTGGATGAGGGAAAGACTGTGGATGTAGTCTACCTAGACTTTCCAGTAAAGCCTTTGAGACCATTTCCCACAGGATTCTCCTGTAGAAACTGTCTTCTCATGGCTTGGACAGATGCTCTCTTTGCTGAGTAAAAACTGGCTGGATGGCTGGGCCCAGAGAGTGGTGGTGAATGGAGTTACATCCAGCTGGCAGCTGGTCACCAGTGGGGTTCCGGGCTCAGTACTTGGGCGTGTTCTGTTTAAAGTCTTTATCAGTGATCAGGATGAGGGAATCGAATGTGCCCTCAGCAAGTCCACAGGCAACACCAAGTTTGATGGGAGTGTTGATCTGCTGGAGGTCAGGAAGGCTCTGCAGAGGGACCTCAACAGACTGGATCCATGAGCCGAGGCCAGTGGTATGAGGTTCAACAAGACCAAATGCCAAATCCTGCACTTGGGTCACAACAACCCCAGGCAGCACCACAGGCTGGGGGCAGAGAGGATGGAAAGCTGTCCAGTGGAAAAGGACCTGGAAATCCTGGTCAACAGCAGCTGAACATGAACCATTATTGTGCCCGGGTGGCCAAGAAGACCAAAGACATCCTGGCCTGTATCAAAAATAGCATGGCCAGCAGGGCCAGGGCAGTG